>JABAYD010007144.1:0-13085 GCA_014822095.1 Diplotaxis tenuifolia | reverse complement strand
ATGGAACTTCTTCCATAATCTGAGACTGAGAAGGCGCAGCATTTGCAGCTGCAAACATAGGCAAAATGATATCATTCTTTGAGCAAGGGGCAGTGTTTACCTCATGCAAATGTGTGAGTGAACTAGTGAGAGCAACCTCGGAAGGTGTAGTGTCATGAGACTCAGTAGGAGACTGTTGTAATTGGAGGGTGGGGGGAGACTGTGATCCTGGTTCGACATGATCAATATGCGCACTTGAGGTGTTTTGTAACACTTTAACTATATCCACGATTGGGATCTCTTCATTGGCAACCTGAGTTTCTTTAACAACATGAGCTTCTAGTGGCTTCGGAGGAAGTAAACATCTCTTCTCCTTATGGCCAAGTGCTCCACATCTTTCACAAGCACTAGGAATCCAAGAATATTCCACATCTACAAAGAAGATATTGCCTTGCATATCATCAAGAGCAATGAGCTTCGGAAACGGTTTTTCTAATTCAACCTCAACTAGAATTTTTGCTTCTCCCATAATTGTTGGGTCTAAACGAGGCTTGTGCGTAAGCATTGGCTCTCCCAAACCTGAAGCTATATGACTGATTCCTAATCTTGAGAAGCATGAATCCGGAATATTCTTAAGGGTCACCCAAACCGGTAATGTAGTTATCTCAGGAGTTTTTAAAGAATTTACTGGACTCCAAGGGGCCACAAAAAGGAGACAGTCATCGACATGCCATACACCACGTTGAACAACCCATTTACGAGTATTTTCATGAGGGATATGGAATGAAAAAGATGAATCTCCTAATTTCCGACAAGATATCTTACATTCTCGTCCCCATAACCTATTCAAGACAGCATGAATGAGACCCCCAGGCGGGCTTGAGCACCTATGGAATTGTCCTATTATGTATTCCTCATTATTCTCCGGTCCTAACTTAAGAACCTTAGAAGGAATAGTCACCTGAGGAGTGCCATCGTGTCGGTAGGTTGGTTCAGCCGCACGATAGAGGTTTCTCGAGGATTGGTTCATTCGGGCAGCCCATGGAAACCGAAGGCTTCCATCATCCTTGAGAGCCGGAGGTGGAATTACAGGCAGTTGAGGCTATCATCTTACAAAACATGGGAACTGTCTTTAATTTTACTGTATAAAAATTTGAATATGCTTTGCTAACATGTTTTCTTTTAACCCTTAAGCACCATGTAAATGCTAACTTTCTGGCTCTTAACTTGTTGTCAGGAAGCTAATAATGTGAGAGGTATTTTATTAGACATGTCCAAAGTAACAAAGAAGATTGACTTGGAAAGTACGTTCTTCACCAATATGGACAATCTTCGATATTTGAAGATATTTGATTCTTGTTGTCCTCGGCAATGTAAAACTGAATGCAAACAACACGTCCCAAATGGGTTCAAATTTCCCTTCAAAGATGTTCGATATTTTCATTGGGTGAAATTCCCGTTGGAGGAACTTCCACCAGATTTCAGTCCAGGAGCTCTTGTTGACCTTAGGCTGCCGTACAGCAAAATTGAACATGTTTGGCAAGGTGTTAAGGTGTGTTTTCATGTGCCATCTTTTTCTGTTACTTTTTCATTTGATGGGTAAATTAATCTAAATAGTTTTCTGATGTTTGGCTGAATTATGACGGTTGTCGCAGGCCACACCACGATTGAAATGGGTAGATCTACGCCACTCCAGTAAGTTGCTTGACTTGTCAGCATTGTCAAAAGCTGAGAACCTTCAAAGATTAATTTTGGAAGGCTGCACGAATTTGAAGGAGTTACCTAGGAAGATTCAAAAAATGAAGTCTCTTGTTTTCCTGAACCTCAGAGGATGCATAGGTCTTTCATCTCTTCCCTTGATGAATTTAATTTCTCTGAAAACTCTCATCCTTAGTGACTGCACAAACCTCGAGGAATTTCAGCCTATCTCTGAAAGTCTAGAAGTTCTACATTTGGATGGCACTGCAATCAAGGGACTTCCTCCGGCCATCAAGAACCTTCAGAGACTTGTCTTATTGAATTTGAAGAACTGCAAAATGTTGGAATGTCTTCCCAACTGTCTCGGAGAGCTGAAAGCTCTTGAAGAGTTAATACTTTCTGGTTGCTCAAGGCTCGAGAATCTTTCAAATGTAAAGGAAAGCATGAAGCATCTACTGAGTTTACTTATTGACAGTATAGGAGCAAAAGAGATGCCAAACATATCGTCCGTTACTGTACCCGGAAGCCAAGATTCTGCAGATATGCTCTTACAACCTTTAGGCCCGGGCAGATGGCCATGTGTTGTTAATGGAGTATCCTGTCTGCAACGTCTTTGTTTAAGCGGAAATGATTTTGTCAGCCTGCAAAGTGACATTTGGCAACTTTATGATCTGAAATGGCTTGACGTGAAGGACTGCAAGAAGTTGCTATCTCTTCCAATGCTTCCACCAAAACTTCAGTACTTTGATGCTCATGGCTGTGATTCACTAGAAAGTGTGGCAACTCCTCTGGTCCTTCCGGTTCTGACGGAGCATACCAGTGTCAGATTCAACTTTTCTAACTGCAACAAGTTGGATCAAGATGCAAAGGATAGTATCATATCCCACACTCAGTGGAAAAACCAGTTTCTGATGGATACGCTCTTTCCATACAATGGGGTATGCCTACTCCTCTGCCAATTTCCTGTCTTATTGGCGACATTTGTCGGCTATCTGATCTCGTTTCATATATCTTTTGGCAGGGTTTTGTTTTTGAAGCTTTAATTGGAACTTGCTTTCCAGGATGGGAAGTACCCGCATGGTTCAATCATCAAGTATCTGGGCCGTTGTTAGAGACAAAGCTTCGTCCACACTTGTGTGACAACCGGTTTACTGGGATAGCACTGTGCGCTGTTATCATGTTTCAAGGCTACCTTGACCAGAGCAACCGTCTCTTAGTAACATGTAATTGTGTGTTCAAGTATGAAGATGGGTCTTGTATTCGCTTTAGTTGCACTGTTTGCAGCTGGAACGAGCCAAGTAACACAGCACTGAAGCTCGAGTCGTCTCATGTATTTATTGGCTATACCACTATGTTGGATAACAAAAAACATGGTGGGAAGGATAATGAAGAAGGCTGTACTCTTACTGATGCTTCCCTTGAGTTCCAAGTAACAGATAGTACTGAGGAGGTAGTTGGTTGCAGGGTGCTGAATTGTGGCTTTAGATTGGTATTTGCATCCGATGGAAGGGAAGATACATGTTGGGATACAAAGAGGATTGAGAACATCCCAGGTGAATCAGAAACACTCGAAAAATCCACAAGCCATGATGATATCCAGAATGAGTCTTCCTATCTAACTTTGGGAACGAATGAAAACTTCTTAACTGAAGTAGAATCTGGTGCCAACCTAAGTTTGCGGAAGAGTTTGGAAAACAAGAGTGTTGATGCTTTAAGTGTGGAGAATGAAGGAGGAGAAATTACTATGAGTTCTGATCATGACAACACGTCTTCAGGAAATTTAGAGAAGCCTGAAATGAGCTATTTCGTTGGAGTTAACCTACGACTTAAGCAAATGGAAAAGGTGTTGTACTCGACGTGGGGAGAAACTCGCATTGTTGGAATTGTTGGGATGCATGGTATTGGTAAAACAACTCTCGCAAAAATATTGTTTGTCAGTCGTGGGTCTAAGTTTCCAAGCCACTCGTTTTTAACAATGTCGAAGGATTGCAGACCAGAGCAGTTGAGGAGGATGTTCCTGAAAGAGTTACTCAAACACACTAATCAAAACATAAGCGATGAGACAACACATGAATTTGTCAAAGATGAACTGCTTCAGACCAAGGTTTTCGCTGTTCTTGATGGCGTGAGTGACAAGAATCAGTTACAGTTTCTACTCGGGAATCTTGACTGGATTAAAAAGGGAAGCAAGATTGTTATTACAACGTGTGACAAGTCATTGCTCGAGGGACTTGCTCATGATACTTATGTGGTCCCGCATCTGAACAACAAGGAAGCCTTACAACTCTTTAGTTATCATGCCTTTAAAGATCAAATCTATAGTCCCACTGGGACCTTTGTGTCACTGTCTAGGATACTCGTGGATAATGCTGGAGGTAATCCACTATCTCTCACGTTACTAGGCAGCATCCTCTGTGGGAAAGACGAGGCCTACTGGGAAGAAGAGCTGCAAAGAGCAAGACAAAGTTTCACTACGAAGATGAGAGAAGTTTGGACATTCTATTTTGACCAACTTAATGAGCGGCAGAAAGATGTATTCCTCGACATCGTCTATTTTTTCAAATCAGAGGACGAGTACTTTATTAGAAGTCTGATGGATTCGGGAAATTCTGAAACTGTGAGTAAAGTTAAAGATCTCGCTGACAAGTTGCTTATTACAATTTCCGGTGGGAAAGTAGAGGTACATGACCAGATGTATACACTGGGCAAGGAACTTGATTCTCATGGGTGGTATAGGCTTTTGAACGACAAAGATATCATCGAATATCTGACAAAAGAGAAACACCAGGTACGTAATCTTTTGTGCAAGGAGTTCACTAATACTTGCAACAGTTTTTTGATTGGAACTAAGGAAAAAAAACAACATTAGTAGATTTAAATAATTTGTATAAATCAGAAACAAATAGTGGACTAGGCAAAGCAAGTGAGAGTAGATACTTACAACACTTTCAGTCAAATAATATGGACACCAAGCTACTTCATTACATTTCTAACTTGTTGTTGTTTCCCTTGGTACCAGGACGCTAATAATGTGAGAGGCATTTTCTTAGACATGTTCGAAGTAGAGAAAGATATCGTCTTGGACAGTATGACTTTCACCATTCTGCGGAATCTTCGATACCTCAAGATATATGATTCTTGTTGTCCCCGGCAGTGTAAATCTAACTGCAAATTACACTTCCCGGATGGGTTTGAACTCCCCTTGGAAGAGGTTCGATATCTCCACTGGGTGAAATTCCCGTTAGAGGAACTTCCACCAGATTTCAAACCTGAAAATCTTGTGGACCTTAGGCTGCCTTACAGCAAAATTGAACGTGTCTGGGAAGGTGTTAAGGTGTGTGTTTCATGTGCTACGTTTTTTGCTGTTATATTTTCTTTTGAATACTTTTTTCTTATGGTCGTCTGAATTATGACTTGTCACAGGACACCCCACGATTGAAATGGGTAGATCTACGCCACTCCAGTAGGTTGTGCAACTTGTCAGCATTGTCAAAGGCTGAAAATCTTCAAAGATTAAATTTGGAAGGCTGCACGGTTTTGACTGAGTTGCCCGCGGAGATTCAAAATATGAAGTCTCTGGTTTTCCTGAACATGCGAGGATGCATACGTCTTTGGTCTCTTCCAAAGATGAATTTAATTTCTCTGAAAACTCTCATCCTTAGCGGCTGCACAAACCTGGAGGAGTTTCAGCTAATCTCTGAAAGTGTAGAATTTCTCCATTTGGATGGCACAGCAATCAAAGGACTTCCTCTCGCCATCCAGAAGCTCCAGAGGCTTGTCTTATTCAATTTGGAAAACTGCAAAAGGTTGGAGTATCTTCCCAACTGTCTTGGAGAGCTGAAATCTCTAGAAAAATTGATAGTTTCTGGTTGTTCTAGCCTTCAGAATCTTTCAGAGGTAAGGGAGAGCATGAAACATCTCCAGAGTTTACTTATTGAAAGGATAGGAGCAAAGGAGATGCCAAACATATGCGAAGGCCAAGCTTCTGCAGATGTTGTCTTACAACCTTTTGGTCCCAGCAGATGGCCACGTGGTGTTAATGGAGCTTCTTCCTCTCTGCGACGTCTATCTTTAAGTGGAAATGATTTTGTCAGCCTCCAAACTGACATTGGAAAACTTTACAATCTCAATTGGCTTGACGTGAAGGATTGCAAGATGCTGAGATCTATCCCGATGCTTCCACCAAGACTTCAGTACTTTGACGCTCAGGGCTGTGATTCACTGGAGAGAGTTGCAAATCCTTTGGCCATTCAAGTGTTCACACATCATATCCATGCCACCTTCAAATTTTCCAACTGTAACAAGTTGGATCAAGATGCAAAAGATAGTATCATATCCTATACCCAGTGGAGAAGCCAGTTAGTGTTAAATGCACTCTATCGACACAGTGGGGTCTGTCTTTTTCTCTCTGTCACTTCCTCGTAGCATCTGTCCGTATCTTATCTTGTTTTTGTATTCCTTTTTCAGGCTTCAGTTATGGAACCTTTGACTGGAACCTGTTATCCTGGATGGGAAGTACCTGCATGGTTCAGTCACCAAGCCTCTGGGTCGTTGTTAAAACCAAATCTTCCTCCACACTGGAGTCGCAACAGGTTTACAGGAATTGCTCTATGTGCTGTTATCCGATTTTCGGACTACCATGAGCATAGGAGCCGCGTCTTAGTGAAATGTAAATGCCGGTTTAATAACGAAGACAGGTCTCGTTTTGTCTCCTTAAGTCTCGCTGTCGGCGGTTGGAGTGATCCAGGCAAAACAGCAGGGGATACTGTACCGTCTCACGTCTTTATTGGATATGCCAATATGTTGGATATCATCAGGAAACATGGCGAAGAAGAAGAAGATAAAGAGGGATGTAGTCATACAAAGGCTTCTTTTGAATTTGAAGTGAGTGATGGTACAAAAGTGTTAAATAGCTGCGAGGTGCTGAAATGTGGCTTTAATTTGGTATATGCATCCGATGAATTGCGGGTTAAATCTGGTCTATGCGGCGAAGCCAATCAGTACAGAGCTTATTCAAGAAAAGGTGGTTGGATCTAAAATTTCTTTGTTATCATCCTGTGTGTTCGTCTTTGCTTCCTAGTTTTTCTTGAAGCTTTGAATTTTCTGATTTGTCTTTTTATTTGCTCCCTTGTCTTCATTTCTTAGTGGAAATCTCTAGTGCAACGAGTGAAACCGAAACACTGGGAAGTCGGGCGGATGGTAGGCATGAAATAGTTGAATTGCCAGATAAAGTGACAGCCATGACAAAGACAGCAAGCATACCCTCGGGAGGTTACAGGTATTGATTCCTTGATAATCCTTATTGATGAGATTATTCGGGTCTAGTTAGATAAGTTTCTCTTTGATCCCGTCTTTAACTAAAACAGTTGTTTTTTTTTGTCTTAAAAGGCTTTCTTTTACAGTTGTTTCTTTCACGTTTGTATGTGGCAAGGTCACTATGTCTTGTTCAGATGTTCATCTGTTTCCCTTAATGAATTTTGCAGCATATTTGCTTCTACGGCAGTTCCGAAAGACCTGGCCGTAATAGCTGGAAGAAAGCTCAAGTCCCTGGGAAGAGGAGTTATGGCAGTTGGACGTGTCTTGTTTCTTGCATTGTTTGCAGCTTTGCTCTTTAGTCTCTTCATAGCTCCTCTACTTTTCACGGATGCAAAATCTCCTGCCTCCTGGTAAGTTCTGTGTGGGTTTTGTACTTTTGTTTGCTGGGTGCTGTTGTTTGGAATGTCATCGCGTGTGCCTTGAAAGTGAAACTACATTTGAAATGTGTTGTACCTTTCTGAGAAGACATTCACTTCGATATGTAAGTCTTTGCCTCTTTATTTTGTATGAACTAGGTCTGGACTTTTTAACTGGAACCAAACCTAAATAACATTTACCCAACTAGACTGAATAATTATAAATGTCCGAATATTCTTGTATTACTACTATATCTAAAAATTCTAAGCTGTTTTTAAATTTGTATATCCCTAAATACCAGTGTTTTAAATCCCGGACTAGACCGGTAGTCGATGACGAAACCCAAAACAATTGAACTTGTAAAACCCTATATGAAACCACCAGAAACCCAAAAACCATCAAAGCAATGAACCAAACCGAGTAAAACCGAATTTGTTTATAATTTATGACCATAAATAATCAATGTTAATTATTTCTTCTTCTTTTAAAATGATATAAAATAAAAAGAACATTGATTTTTTCTTGGTAGAACATTGATAAATAAAAATCATTTCATTTTTAAAATATTTACAGTTCGAGACTATATATTTTTAAACTATTGCTTTTTTCTATATGAATTCCTTTTAGTTTATTTAGAATTTAAATTTTGTTTCATGATTATTTTTATTGAAACTTAAGTAATTAAATTCAACAATATCGTAAAATTTACAAAAGATAAATAAAAAAAAACATATAAATTTAGTTATATTGTTACTATATGATTGAATTCAACCAAACTCTTGTCACATCATATCGACTTATCAACCAAAATTTTTTTCGGTTTGTTTATTGGTCCGGTTTTGAAAACCTTGGCAAAAAACTAAAAGTACCGGATCGGTCATGTTTAGTATGAAGATATTTGATTGTCTTATCCTTCATTTATCAAGTAACCAAAGTATGGACGTAAATGAAATGACATATGGAAATCTGGCTACTTTCCTTCATTCATTAAAGTTTTAAAAGTGAACCAAACAATTTGAAATTATAAACTAATTGTTAGTGTAACACTTCAAATTATCAGTTAACAAAAAAAAACACTTCAAATTATTATTATACACATAATATTCTTATAAATAAATTTCAAAACCAGTAACCTTAAAGTCTCATCTATCACCCATATTATTTATTGAGTAGTAGCTGTAAATTATTTTTATATCCGCGCGCCATTGGCGTGGACGATTAAGCTAGTTTTTCTTATATAATTACAATAGTATAAATAATTGAGTAATAAATAACTAGATCTAAGTCTAACCATAGTTCTAGACTACTGTATTGTATAGTATTAATTAGAGCTCACCATAGTTAGAGATAGTACCATAGTCTAACTAATGCAAATAAAAAAAGACCAGAGTAGATGATGATCGTGTCTTTGTTTATTATTATAACTCGGTCGTGAGTAAACGCATTTGGTAACAATAAGAAACTAAAACATATTGAAGTTGACTTTATAATCCAGTTGAATTTGTCCGGAGTTGCATCTTGCAACCAGAAAAAAAAAACTTTCTAATGGCTGCTTCTCCCTCTTCCTCGTCTAATGGATCACTTCCAGAGTCATGGCAAGTGTTCATCAACTTCCGTGGGATAGAACTACGAGACAACTTCGTCAGCCATCTTGAGGGAGCTTTAACACAGGCGGGAATCAATTACTACATTGACAGGAAAGAGACGCGGAGTGAAGATCTCAAAGTCCTTTTCAAGAGGATCCAGCAATCACAAATCGCGTTGCCCATCATCTCGAGCATGTACGCTGAGTCAAACTGGTGTTTGGACGAGCTTGTTGAGATCATGGAACAAGTCGAGAATGGTAACCTCAGAATTATCCCTATCTTCTTCAACGTGACCCCAGAGGAGGTTAAAGATAGAGGAGGACGATTCCGCTTTACGGTGTTTAGAGAAAATGAAAAGAATGGGAAAAGTATAGATAATTTGCAGACATGGTATAATGC
Organism: Diplotaxis tenuifolia; assembly: GCA_014822095.1. Taxonomy (NCBI): domain Eukaryota; kingdom Viridiplantae; phylum Streptophyta; class Magnoliopsida; order Brassicales; family Brassicaceae; genus Diplotaxis; species Diplotaxis tenuifolia. The sequence goes on along the minus strand of JABAYD010007144.1, from coordinate 3,750 downwards.
TTTGAGTTCTGTTCCAAGCAAGATGGGTTTGACTTTGAAGGGATCTAATGGGTAACAACAAGCTATAACTTCTTCTTTTTTAATCCATCTGTTTTGTTTCAGTGTCATTTTAGATTTTTACACGTAGTTTTACATATTTTCAAAATAAAAAAATTATAGAAAGTTACTAAATTTTGCATTAGACTTGTAATACGATAATTATTTTAAAACGAAATTTTGTTTCTACAAATTGAAACTGAGTAAATATTATTTATTTATTTTTATCTTATTTAAGAATTTTTTTACTCATTTATATTGTAGGAACGAGGGGCAGCTTGTTGAAAAGATCGTTAAATCGGTCAAAGAAGTGTTATCTCAACTAGAAGCCAAACCAAATGTGCTCCCTAACAATGGCTCACCAGTAAGTTCTGGTGACAATACTTCCTTTCAAATGCCTAAAGTGAAGCCTTTCTTTGAAGATGAAATGAATCGACGCCTTAAGCAGTTGAAAGAAAAGATAAACTTCAAGAGCCTTGAAACTCAGATTGTTGGAATTGTTGGGATGCCTGGGATAGGTAAAACTAATCTCGCGGAAATGCAATTCCATAAGAAGAAAACCAGGTTCGTCTCTAAGAAGATTATCTCTAGCATCCGTGAAGAGCCTGATTGTCTGAAGAAAGAGCTTCTTGGTGGTCAAGAATGTAATGATAACGCTGACATGTTCAAGAGAAAAATCTTTGTTGTTCTCGATGACGTGAGCGACAAGAAACAAGTAGATTTTCTAATCGAAAATCTCAGCTTGATTAAGAAGGGAAGCAAGATTGTCATTACAACTCGTGACAAATCATCAATTGAAGGATTGGCTCAGGAGATTTATATGGTCCCTGGTTTGAATGATAAAGATGCATTAGAGCTCTTTGAACATTATGCCTTTCAAGATCAAGTTTCATGCCCCAAAGGGAGCTTCCTCAAGCTATCCAAACAGTTTGTGGATTACGCTGGAGGCAATCCATTAGCCCTTGAGGAACTGGGAAAGGAGCTTTATGGGCAAGATGAGGCTCACTGGGAGAAAAGACTACTAACGCTACCACATTGTTGCAATGAGAAGATCCGAACTGAGCTGAGAATCAGTTATGACAAACTGAGTGATCAACAGAAAGATGTATTTCTGGACATAGCTTGTTTCTTCAGATCAGAGGAGGAAGATTATGTGAAATGTTTACTGGATCAGTATGAGTCTGAGTCTGGGGAAGATGCTGTGAGAGAACTAGCTCAAAAGTTGTTGATCTCTATCTCTGCTGGAAGGATAGAGATGCATAATCTACTGTGTACATTTGGCAAGGAACTTGGTTCATCCCATGAAAATAAGTCAGGGGAAAGAATGTGGGCTTATAAAACAATCACTGAAACACTATGCTTGAAAGAGCTCATCAGCCCTGACCAGACAAAACAGGTAATATAAATCTCCAAGTCCTTCTTAGTAACATTTAAATTGGTATAGTAGTTTTTTTTTGTTGAGCAACTAATTGGTATAGTGGTTAAAACTCGTAGATGAAGGCACTGCTGTTTTTTTTATGCTGCATGTTGATGCAAATACTCATATGTTTTTCATCTAGATATGACATCGGAAGGCAATCTATATATTTGAGATGCAAAAGAATATAGAGTTTGGGTACAATACTTGCATCTCAATATTCAAAAGACCTAAATATTCTACATTACAATATAAAATTAACCTGTTTATATATAATAATTATTATTAGATATAAATTTTAAGGAGTAAAATTATTTTCTTCCGTAAAAACCTTAAAATCTACCCCCCCCCAATTAATAACATTGGATTCTATCGCTGTAAGCGCCAATTTGCGTTTCTCGCCAAAATCACACATTTTCAATCATATACAAAAATCACAATTTTTCACCAAAGTCGAAAATTACGTTTTTCACTAAAACCGCAAAATCAATTTTTTTCTGCTCAAATCCCAAAATCATGTTTCCCTTCAAAAACCACAAAACACATCTTCCGGCCAAACTACAAAATCCAAGTTTTCACCAAAACTACAAAATTACTTCTTCTTTTTTGCCAAAACAAAAAAAAAAATTACAATTTTCCACTAAAAGAAAATAATCATATTTTTTTGTCAAAACCATAAAATTTAACTTTCACCAAAGTCATAAAAAACCAGATTTTCTCGCCAAAGTCGTAAACCAAGCTTTCCCAGCGCAAAATGACTTTTCCACCAAAACCGCAAAATTAGGTTCTTCAAAACTGTGAAATGATATTCTCCCGTTAAAACCGTAAAGTCACTTTTTCTTCCAAAACCAAAAATATGTTTTCTGGTAAAATCACGAAATCACGTTTTCCACCAACATTGTAAATCACTTTTTTTTACCAAAATCGTAAAATCAGAGTTTCTCGCCAAAGCCTTGCTTTACATCTGAAATCGCAAAATAATATTTCCTCTAAAACCGCAAAAACAAAAAAAAAACTATTTTCACCATAAACTCATTTTTCTGCCTAAATCACAACATCAAAATTTTTCGCCAAAGCCACAATTGTTTGTCAAAATTGTAAAATCATGTTTCCATCAAATCATGTTTCTAGTCAAAAGCACAAATTTGAGTGCCAAAAACCGTAAAATTCTAAAAGAAATCGAAAAGTCAAGTTTCCACCAAAAATGGAAAATCATCGTTGCCCACTAAAATAATAAAATTATGTTTTCTGCCTGAACTACAAAATTGGGGTTTCCTGCGATAACCACCAAATTTTATTTTCTCAGCAAAATGGAAAAATCACATTTTTTTCTCTAAAATTGTAAAATTGGATTTCCCTCCCAAACTTTAAAATCAGATTTTCAAAATTGAACTAAGAATGATATTTATTTTGTTAAAAATCTATTTTTAGACATTTATTTAATCTTATCAAAAAGATAAATAAATTCAAATACAATAATTAACAATATAATTTATGTACCTTTTAGTCTTTTTAACGAATAGTATATTCAAATATTATCATAAAGGGAAAAACGAACAACTTAGCATCTAAATGTAAATACAAACTAAGAAAACGAACACATTTATATAACATCTAAACGTTGCATTCAGATGCTGCATCTAGTTACCGCAATCAAAGCCAACATGGTCTAAGTAGGAATCTTGAAAGTGTTGAGGTTCAAATTTCATTAGGAGATTTATGTTCTCCAAAGAAGGGTTAAATTACATTCTCTCAACCTCACCATAGAGGATGTGCACGCCTAAGGGGGAAGAACCTCCTAATCATTAGAAAACCAACACTTGGATTCACTTTGCTAACTTTTTTCTATTTGTATTGTGATTGGTCAGCAGGGAAAGAAAAAGGTTAGAGGCATTTTCTTAGACACGTCCAAAGAAGAACAAGTGGGAACACACTTAACGTCCAAAACTGGAAAAGAAAATACGAAAATACCATTAGACATGGAAACTTTTACCGACAGGTTCAACCAGATGGATCTTCGATACCTCAAGATCTATGACTCTCTTTGTCCTCAGAACTGTAAAGTGATCTTGCCGGACGGACTTGAGTTCCCATTTCAAGAGGTCCGTTATTTCCACTGGCAGAACTTTCCTTTGGAAGAACTTCCTCTAGACTTCAACCCACAGAATCTCATTGATCTCAGGCTGACTCATAGTAAGATGATTGCACGTCTTTGGAAAGCTGTTAAGGTATGTCTTCTTCTCTGTAATATTTTCATATTGAGGTGATGATTGTTTGTTTGGTTTCTAGATTTTAGA
>JABAYD010007143.1:0-12884 GCA_014822095.1 Diplotaxis tenuifolia | reverse complement strand
TTGGAATACATATCTATTTTTCTGTATCCAGTTACCTGAAACAATAATTACCGGATCCATAAGATTTTTGAGAAAGAGAATAAGATGAAGATGAATATGAATATGAAGAACAGAGAGAGGCGTCTGTAACATAAACCCTAATTTTACAGTTGTAATGACATAGAAAATTGGTAAGTCAGCCACTTAACAAACACTTAACTCAGCCACAGTAAGTCAGCCACCAAGTTCATAATAAGTCAGTCGATACGTTAATACTATTTTAGTAATTAATCTTTTGCTAATAAATCAAGATGTTCGCTAATAAGTCAGCCGTGTCGTCTAATAAATCAGCCGGCAAATGAATGCTAGTCTAGTAATTAATCTTCGCTAAAAAGCCAGCCGTAACAAAGCTGAGTTTAAATAATCCAGGTTATCACGGCTGTGTAAACGTAACGCAGCCGCTGTAACCTCTCATAAGTCAGCCTGCCAACGATCATTAAATCAGCCTCGATAGTTTAAGTCAGCCGTATCGTTACTAGAACTCAGCCTAAATTTTCAGAAATCAGCCCGCTGATATATAAGTCAGTCATAACATAAGAGCATAACTCAACCTTTGTCACATAAATCAGCCTGAATCGCTCAAGTTAGCCTTTACGTTAGACTGAGTTATGAACAGAACTCAGCGTGTATTTCTTAAGTCAGACTCGTTCTTTAAGTCAGCCGAATCGTAACTATAACTCAGTCGTAACGAAGTTTGTTTCGCATTACGACTGAGTTTGAGGCGCATTCTGACGTGGAGCCGAGTTTTTTACATACGTAGCGAAAAAAAAGTAATGACATTCTTGTAATTACGATTTTTGTTACAATGTAACAAAAGGGGCACGCTAGGTATTAAAACAAATGTAGTAATAAAAAAAGGTTTTGTATTATTTTCATTATAAGTAATAAAATATATGCTTTTTGAGCCAACTTCTCTAACATATTTCCATGAGTTTGTTGGGGACTTTTAACTGCTAGTAACAATGTGGTTTCTAAAAATAGATGTTTACACCAACTGAAGCTCTCAACAAAGTCATTCGAAATGTGAGGGAATGTAGAGAAGCTCAAGCTTCTACTCCTTGTGAAATTAAGCATGCATCCCTACCAGACTAACTCACTGATTCATGCTGATTTAGTTACTATTTATTCTGATGCAGCTTAGAGTTGCTCTGATTGTGTAGCAAGTTGTTGTTTGGTTCTCCTTTTGCCTGAGGATGCGGTCATGTGTGGAAGTGCATGTCATGTCTCCCCTATTGGCAGATGCCATCGTCTTTTGATCAGCCATGATACACACCAAGACCATATGTATGTCTAAAATATGTTTCCTAACAGATTGTCAAATGCTCATTATATCAATCAACTCAAATCTTCCTCCGGTGGAATTATACATGTTTTTCCGAACATCGAGTATCTATCTTTTTTTATAACACTTTGCATAGTAAAAAGTCCAGTAACAACAAAAAAAGCAAAGAGATACACGAGAATGGGGTGTCATTAGACACCAAACGAAATGAAAAGAGATCAGAGAAATCGCACCAAATCCTCTTTATACCTGAGCCTCCAAAGAAAGTAAACGACAAAGCCACACCGGAGAATAAGCACCTTGTGTGCCTTTTTTCACCATCTTCCTAGTTTTGATTAATCTAATTTATTATTGTTGGTATTCGAGAAAAATGAGAGTTGGGTTTACAAGAGTAGAAATATAATACGAATTAATCATAAAAAATAAAGATATTAACGAAACTGAATATTAATTTTGAATTGTGTGAAGTGGAAAACATTTCATCTCTGTGAATTATAAGAAAAAATGTTATTGAAAATCACGTTATCCACATCAATGATTCCTCAAATATAGTTTTTTTATTTTTTATATTTTATACTATCATATAAGTAAATATCAATGTATCTTTCAAAGTTTTTTATATTGTTATTTTTTCTCATCTAGTATACTTATCTACTATTTTTTAGAAAATTAATAAATTGAGATCCAAAATTATTTTACAATCAAAATACCTTATCAATCAGGAATGAATTGGTACAAAAATATATGAAACTGAAATCTAAGCTAAAGTGAAATACAACCAAGTTTCTAGTATTCAATTTCGATATATTCATAAGATTTTTTAGGATACATCGTCTTAAATTTATAAAATGATAAAGTATTCATTCGAAAACCCAATATCTGAACAACCAGTTATTAGCTCAAGTACGAGTTCTTGAAAAAAAAATTTCTCCACATCCACATTAGAAAATATATAACACACAAATACATCAACGTAATGAAAATCTCACATAGACACAAACACAACAAAAAGACAACAATCCCACGGACCAATCAATTACTGTTGCAACACATCTGTCTTTTAAGCCAACTTGCATGTGACATTACATGTATCGTTAATTTCAGTGGGAGATGAAAGTATGAAAAGTTTCCGGTTATTCGGGTCAACCACTCGAAGAACACAAAAATCGTCTTGAGATGCTTCTTTATTGCAATTTGGACGTATTATCTCACCATATGATTTATATGTAGACCGTAACATATTATAAGTCCATGCACCTGCCAATGCTCCGACAATAGGTGCAACTATGTATAACCATAAATCTTTATAACATCCCCATATATATGCAGGGGCCAAGCTTCTTGCTGGATTCATTGATGCTCCCGAGATTGGCCTAATTGATTAACAAATTATTTTCTTTCAAATTTTGTTAAAACATTCATAATAACGGTGTAATATATATATTATAATAGTTTTCGATATAAGTACCCGCCGAACAAGATGTCGAGTACTACGGTCGCACCGATTGCAACGCCTGCGAATGATCTGTTGGCTCGTTTATCAGTAGCTACTGCCGAAATAACAAACAACAAGTTGAAAGTAGCGATGAATTCCACTACGAAAGCCGCCGTTTTTGAGCTTGACGGGTGGTTTCCCACATAAACAGAGCCTTTGAGGCTACAACCGTCGTTGTTCAGATGGAACATGAGCCGGATAGATTCTATCGCTAAGGTTGATCCGAGAACTTGAGCGGCAATATACCCAGGAACCTATATAAAGAGATTGATCATATCTTTATATTATACATACAGTTTATGGCTCTAGTTGGTAAATACGACGACATTTAGGGAAATGGGAAAAGTATATGAATAGTAAGATATGAGAAAACATATTGATTTGTTTAAAATTTTCCCAAAAAAAATTCTTTTTTTTTGCGTTATTCATATTGCGAAATCATCTTGGGTGAATAAAAATGTTATCATGCATAAATGTATATGATGAGTCACGTAAATAATATCTTATCATTTTGTCCACCGCATCATGTCATATAAAACCCTGTATTATTTTTAGATGGGTACAATAGTAACATGTATAATAAGAATATAAGAACTGAATTCTGTAGAATGATTTTTTTCTTTCGTCACCTGTTTTAATGGAAATTTTCTAGAAGAAGCAAGCGCAATGGTGATAGCAGGGTTGAAATGTGCACCGGAGATATGACCTATTGAGTAGGTCATAACCATTACGGTTAGACCCCATACCAAAGCTATGCCAGGAAGTGTCACCGGTTTACCGTACGTATCATTTACGACGATAGCCGAGCAGCCGGCAAATACCAGAGAGAATGTCCCCACAAACTCGCCAAACAACTAGAGTGTACAACAATACGATTTTAATTATATAACAATAAAACTCAGTTTTAAGTTTAAATAAAAAGATTCAATTTCTTCATCATTACATATACTAACTAAACCCGAGTTTGAGTCAATGGTATTGATCTGCTTGTTTTCAATATCTAAAACACCGTAGCTAAAAACAAGAATAGTTAACCAAAGTATTTAATTATTTTAAACTACGTATTGTAAACAAAAATTCAACCGAATCGATCCCGTATATAGATGTTCTTCTGTTTAATTATTATACAGTCAAAACTGAACGTGCATATCAATGTCTCCATAAAATCAAGAAAGCATATCATTTACCTTTTGAACGAAGGATATGAATACATGAGGGCGGGGAGAATCATCATCTTTGATGTCTAAGATGACGGTTTGTGTCTGAGCACTAATATCAGAGTTATGGGCCATTGATGATAGACTTTTCTCCAAAAATTGTTTGCTTATTTGAGAACTCTAGTTTGTGTTCTTTTATAAGCAAATGATGAAGTTGATCTGTATATTCTATACCGCATGTTGACGAATTCTTCCTAGAATAAAGACTGCTTTTGATAATTTTTAACACCCAAATAGATGAAAATAGCCAAATTTAAAAAGTTGCATAATATCATAGTAAAGGCGCGCGGACCTAAGGAAATGTGGCAAGGGCCAGGCACATAAGTCTAAAATAGTTTAAGTTTATAGAAGTTTTATCAACAATTCAGCATGCAGGTTATATCTCCCTTATATTATATGCTGCCCTTATTCAAGTGCCAGGTCACGTTGATGTGGGATTTTAACTAGTTTTAGTTTATAATAGTTTTATACAAAATAAATCAGCAGGTTAAATCTCCCTTAATATTTTTTTTGGTTATAGTATATTATGCCACAATAATACCTTTTAGATCTGAGTTCATAGTTCTTTATTTTTGTCACAAAAAATAAGGCATGTGATTGTGGTTCTTTGTTTAAGAAACATGTAGCTGCATGTAAAACACTGTGAGTAATAAACATCGATAGAATTTTCTACAGGAACATCAAATAAAATTCATTTATAATAATTGGTTTTAAAACTATAAATACATTCAAACTACTGCGAAATTCATATAAGTGGTTGAGCAATATTTACAAATATCCAAAAGTAAAATTCATTTGATGAGTAAGACGTAAAATAAATAGCCAAAATGTTGGGAATTTAAAATTTTAGTAATTTATAGAGATATAGATTTACAAAAGTTTTCTTAATTAGGCTTCTTACTTTAAGATATATTTATTATAAGATAAGAAAAATATTTATTTTTAGTGTATTGATATTAGTTATAATTTTTTGAATTTTTACATTTATTATATTACTTGGTGTATATAATATATATTGCATAGCATTTAAATGTGGTTTTAGATATCATATTACTAAATCTCATCAAAACCACCTTAAGTTTTTAGAAAATATAAAGATAATTTTATTGTGAATATAAAATAAACAATATAATGATGAATTCTTACTTATACAAAATATATATACATATAAATTATTAATTTATTATTTTAATGGAATCTTGTATTTAAAAAAAATAAAAAAATTATAATCTTATTTTTTTATTTATTTGTCTCAAATTTTAAATCGACTCAATTTAGAAATAGTGAAATTTATTTATTAAGTATTATTAGTTTACCGTGTATTAATTACTAAAAATTTTATTTTTATGTTGAGTGTGAAGATTTCACTGCTAGTTTGACATCGACAGATCTAAGCAGTTCCCTCCTCAAGAATTGGAGAGGTTGAAATTTCTTGCAAATAACATTGGCGGCAAGGAGAATGCATTTTTGTAGGATAAGTTTATTTTAAATGCATTTTTGTATATGACCTCATCAAAGATTTACTTTGATATAATGAAAAATTATATCGAATTCACATATTCTATTTTTAAATAAAAAATATTTTTGTAAAATTTATTTATTTGTTATATTTCTTAACATACATGAATACGTCTAAATATGCCGAGTATGATTTACGATTTCACTATAATAATCTCAATTTATTCCATTTCATTTACAGTTCTACAAATAACTATTTATTTTATTCAGTACCTCTTGACATTAATCAGTTACACCATAGTTAAGGGTGCTTATCAAGATTCTTTCAGATATTCGAAACGTATTAGTCTTTTACAATGTTTTTGTAACACCCGTCACTTTGAAATAGTGTAATAAATTTCCATTTATAGATATTGAAAAGTCAACATCTATATCGAAAAAACCCGTAATAACATAATATCTGAAAATATAAATAACAAAGTAAATTTAAATATCCAAACTACAAAATAAACATAAGCGCGAAAAATTCCAACGAACCAATAGCGATAAAAGCCCAAAAGCACCAATCCGTTAGAATCACTCCCATTCATTGATCTCACCTGAAAGAAGGAGAGAAAAAGAAGGAGGGGTAAGCAATATGGAAGTTGTCCAGCGTGGTGAAGGATGCTAAACCCCAAACCACCGACTGATTTCATAAGACTACTATTACATAGGCCTAGCTCTAACATTAAAAAAAACACGGCGCCTAATACAACTCCACAGAGCAATCAATATATGTCTAGGCACTAGACAAATGCAACCAATACGGTGATAGTACATAGATACTCTATGCACCCCACAATCTCCTCATAAGGATATACATGTATAATTCTAGGCGTCGCTATTACGGTAGTCAACTTTGTACCCCCGCAATCTCTATGACGCGCTAGTACAAACGTCTATGTACCCCGAAAATCTCCACACAAAGCGGTGCTAGCACATACGTCTATGTGCCCCCGTAAATCTCCTCCAACAAGGTGTCGCTAGTACATACGTCTCTGCACCCCCACAATCTCCACACATCGACTCGTATATATATATATATAACAATTCTTAAATCAATCATGTCACACAACCGTTGAATCTTCTATTATCCTATTTCCAGTTTAACAATCAATAACAGTAATGAACAAGCAAGACTCGATTCACAAAGACGGAACATGTTTCGAAACTAGACTTTCCATAATAATAGTACTAAACTAGTTCGGGATTCACAGGAGTAGCCCTCACCTTAGCAATATGGATAAGTGATCTCTATTAACTCCAGATGGTAAAATATATGGTGGCCAACTATGTCGGCTCCGACGAGCGGCGGACGGGGACGGTGGCTCTAGCGACTTCGTCCGGGCTTCGATTGCGACGCGGTCGACGGCTACGACTTCGTCTTGCCGAGTAAAACACGATGGTAGCCTAAGCGATGAACGGTGGTGATGAGCTGGACCTGGACCTGGTCCTGGGGTGAACTATCTCCGGCGAAAACTCCTGATGGTTTAGCTCCAAAGTTTCTCACTTCCATTTCTCTTAATTCCCTCTCTAATTCTTTCTCTCTCATTTTTATTTGGTTGGACAAAAAAAAAGCTGATAGAGAGATGAAGGGTTCTTATAACCAAACCAATGGGTCTCAGAAATAGTATGGGCCTGCGGAAATGTCCATTAACATGCTAACAAAGCCCAAAACCAAAATTGGGTCGTTACAATTCTCCCCCACTAACAAAGAATCCGTCCCCGAATTCGAGTCATCCATCGATTACCCAATATCAATCATCATAAAAACTCTGCATAGTCACAGTGACCGGTCTCTGAAATCTACTTTTGAACCTTATCTCACTCCCAAGATCTATGAGAGACACGGTAAACATTCCCTAAAATACTCTCACTTGACGATCCATAATCTCAATTGACTGACAAGACGCCTACAATATCTTCACGGTCAAATGGCACCTGCTGCAAAAAGAGCTCTTACTCTCTCATGACTCTCCTGAAAACAAACACATGGAAATCTGATAACTCAATTAATAAATCCAATATGTAAGAAATTGCTCCAATTCGGTCCACATCAGGATATAGTCCCATATATTTCAATCTATGCTTCTTAGCTTTCAGGTCTTATATCCTCCATGAAATGTTCTTATTTTCAGATATACTGAATCACTACCAGAAAATCTAAATCCATACGACGGTTATCTGTATAACTTCTCTGATGGTCATGGATTTCCCAAAGCCAAATTTTAGCATGTCCATTTGCTCTAACGTCTTTAGATCCATCCACGGTTCTATAACTTGCTGCCCTCCTACTTTTGTCTAACAAGATGGTGTACGACAAAGCTTACCATAAAAAATCTCATATAGTGTCATCGCAATAGCCAAATGATAGCGGGCACTGAAGTCAAAATGTGCTAGAGGTAGATGCTTCCATATCTTCCTCCCACTGCAAGACGCAATCCCTGATCATATCCTTAAAGGTTTATATTGTCCTCTCAAACTAACCATCTATCCGTGGATGATCTCATATAAACCTTTGTCCCAAGCGCCTTTCTGAAAGGCTCTCCAGAATGCTGACAAAAAATATGCCTCTCGATATGATACAATGCTGATAGGAACTCCATGCAACTTGAAAATCTCCCTAATGTAGGTTTGCGCCAACTAATCTTTTTGACAATTAAAAAGAGCTGATTTGGTAAGTCAATCCATGACTACCTATGTGGCATCCTTTCCACATGTGGTGATTGAAAATCCAGTAACAACATCCATAACTACCACACCCCATTTCAATGTTGGCAAAACCAAGCTCAACAATAACCTAATAAGTCATGATCCTCAAACATAACCTTCTGACACGTATGACACTGCAATGCAATGTAGCTATTGGAACCGCTGGTTCTGACATAACAGCAAGTGCGTCTCTTCTGTCTGGGTGGTCCTTCTAAGACCTCATAAAAATCCTCTAACTTAGCAATCACTGGAATATCCTTAAGCTTGTGCCAACCATCATCCTTAACCATCAAAATGGTCGCCCAACTCATATGCTCCTCTATCCAATAACTCCTCAACATACCACATGCATACAATGAAAACTCCCCGGTGTCTGAATCTCTTGATATATGATCTATCTCTCTACTATACTCTTGCCCTCGGGCAGTCTAGAAATACTCGATGTCATGATAGTCAATACATCCTAAATATAACATCGTAAAAACTCAGCTCCATCTCGGTCAAGTCTCCGAGTACATATATCCCTCCAAGCATAACTGGTGCAACTCAATGAATACATATAGTTACCAATGTATCTATGTAAGCTGTCAAACTGACACATCTCTGAAATGACCAACACAACAAAAAACTGGCCAACAAAACCAATCTCAAGTCCAAAACTCAACACGACGTAAGCAGTCGTACCCCCAATCCAAAAGCAACCCCCACGAGTTTGCAAACTAAACTTAACTCCAAAAACAATCAATATACTCATACACAATAGTATCACAAGCCAGACCATGGCTCAATCCTCGTATCACATAAACTCCTGTAACAAAACCCGTGGAACGATAGTTTGAAGTTGGGTGGTGGCAGAAACGTATAATCTTCACTCTCGGAAAATCTCCGAACACGACCGACGAAACTGATAAACACTTCAGCAATTTAACAAACTCTGACATCATCCATATGTCGAACATCTAGCTGAAAACCCACTAACTAGAGAACAGATGACGATGACTTTACTCATCGCCATATAAAGACAATTTGGTTAGACGAGTGGAAGGGTGCTATTGGTTTTAATAATAATATTTTTTAAATCCCAAAGTTCCCCGAAATATTTTTGAAAATCATTGAAAACCGATTTAAAACTGAGTCTCCACGAATCACCATCCTAGGTCAGAGTTGGGACGAAACCACGCTCTGATATCAAAACTGTGACACCCGTCACTTTGAAATAGTGTAATAAATAATAATATCTAAAATCTCCATTTATTAATAATGAAGAGTCAACATCCACGTCAGATAAACCCGTAGTAACATGATATCTGAAAATATAAATAACAAGGTAAATTTAAATGTCTGAAATACGAAATAAACATAAGCGCGAAAAAAGCTCGACGACCTAATAGCAATAACTCCCAAAAGCACATGTCCGTTAGAATCACACCTGATCATCGGTCTCACCTGAAAGGGGGAGAAAGAAAGAAGGAGGGTTGAGCAACATGGGAGTTTTCCAGCGAGGTAAGGGATGGTAAACCCCAAACCACTGACTCAGTTCATATCACCGCACTACATATGCCTAGCTCTAACATGAAACAAACACGGTGCCTAATACACCCACATAGCAATCAATATATGTCTAGTGCACTAAACAACTACAATCGATGTGATGATAGTAAATAGATACTCTCTGCACCCCCACAAATCTCCTCATAAGAATATACGTGATAACTCTAGGCGTCGCTAGTACGGTAAAATTATCTTATTAAACATTTTAAATATAGTATTAGCTAATAACATATTTAGGTTTATCCTAAAGAATTTCTCTAAGTTATATATCACCATCACGTTAATTAAAATTTTATTTTTACCATTTTAACGTATTTTAACTAAAACAAAAAGATCTAGAGCTTATTATAATTTATATATTTAAGTATAGAAATACTTAAAATTACATATGAAAGACATACTTAAAATAAATAATTACTAATTAAAATATAAATATAAATTATTTTATAACATATAATTTAAACTTTATTGAAATTGAAACAGAATAAATTTGAAATAGTTAAACTAGATTAAAAGAAAAAAATTAGAAAAACATTTAAATTTTTTATTTTTCTTAAATGTTTAAAACTAAAATTTAAAAAATATTAATAGCATAATTTAAACTATTTTTTAAAAAGTAAAATACTTTTTTTATTTTGATAAAAAAGTAAAATACTTTTTTTATTTTTGATAAAAAAGTAAAATACTATTATTTAAAACACAGTAGTTTTATGTACCCTATTTACACTTCCTACCCTCTTTCCCCCAATTTTTGCTTCCTCCATCGTCACTTTTTCCCCGTAAAGTTAAAACAAATCCTTAATTATCAACTTCTTTTAATATTTTCAGCTAATTTGCTCTTTTATATATTTCCTAGCTCCTGTTTTTGTTAAATCGTACCTTAGCTACACCAGCCGTTGACCAAAAAAAAAAAAGCTACACCAGCCAATTAATTAAATTTGGACGAATTAAAAAAAAAAGAGTAGACATTCCCGTGCTATTGATCTCCTCTCTTCTCTATCTGTTTTTTTCTAACGTTTTTTATTTTGCCTCGAAAGAACCTTCCAATAATTCTGAAAATATTCTCTCCTCCTCCATAATAGTGCCCAGATACTTTGTAAAGAATAAGCATTGCGGTTTTTACGAAACTCCAGTAATAGATCAAGAGAGATGTTCTTCCATGGCCTCCAGTTTCTATCTTTGCCGCTTGCTGCATAACACGTCTAAAGTCCACGACGTCTTTATTCTGTGTATCTGCTCTGTCGTAGGCTCCGCGTCATTTCTTCGGTGTTGTCAAGCTCCAGATCCTGGGAAGATAAAGCTCGTGTAGGCTTTTTCAAGCCCATATCAAACTCTCTATTGTCCCGATTAGTACGATGTTGTCCACGTGGGCTCGGAGGAGGCAAAGCCCGCATAGATTTAGTTTTGTTTTTTTTTTCAAAAAGCCTCGTACTAATCAGAGTTGGACATCTCTTTAATATTAAACATTCCTTGTCTAAACTTCCAATGTGGGACTTTGTTTGCATTCCCAACAAACCTCCTCTCAAACCAAGTACCGCATTCGCCTTTGGTTATCTTGAGGTCCTCTCCAACAACTGAACCTTCCAGGATCATCTGGCAGTGTCTGCTCATACCTTCCTTTCCCTTCTCTATCGAAGGTGGAGCAGTTCAAACTTGAAGGATATTTTGGTCTTCTTGAAGCCCGGCTCCGATACCAAATGTAGGCTTTTTAAACCCATGTCCAACTCTCTATTATCCTCATTAGTACAATATTGTCTAGTTTGGGCCCGGAGGCAAAGCCTGCATAGATTTAGTTCTAGGTTTTTTCCCAAAAGGATTCGTACTAATCAGAGTCGGACATTCCTTTATATATTAGAAATTCCTTGTCTAAACTTCCAATGTGGGACATTGTTTGCATTCCCAACAGCTCGATCCATTCCAATGGCTGGCTTATCCGTATTTGCACTTTAGGCCTCTCACATTTTTGATTATTTTCAAATTGACCAAACACTTTGTAAATTGTAGAAATACCTTTTAAAATCAACTCCGAATGTTTCAATTGTGTTATCTCGACCCAGAAAATATTCCAATTTTGTAATCTTGATACCTGAATTTTCTTATGTTTTCACATTTCCCCAATAATTCTAAATTCACAGGAATAACCTCACAATTTTGCCTCAAACTTCTTAAGTGTGCACTTTAATCCTTTTCTATGCAATTATGCATGCAAATGCAATATATAACTCTAATATGCAATCTAATTGATTGAAATTAGATGTTAAAAGTCATTAAAAACACTATGTATCACATACATCCATATGTATGTTGGTTTCGATTTTTAGTATATAACATTTATATATATACTAGTATATATCCTGTACTACGTACGGGTCAATTTTTGTTTGCATTTAAAATATCATGATTAATCCATTTTTATGTTTTATGTATTTTCTGAAATATAAATATATAAGATTAATATAATAAATAAATATTAAACATGTAAGAAAATAGTCAACTTTTATGTAAAAAGTTGTAACTATAACAAACAAATTTGTAAATACTCAATTTGCATCATAATAGTTGTTGATACATTTTTCCCTTCGTAAAGTGTTACAGTTTTTTGTTGTTGTTTTCTTCATCTTTAAATTTTAAGCGGCATCAGATCATTATTTATTTGTCACCGGATAAGATTTCTTCGAATCTACAAAAACAAAACCTAGATTTTAAAGAGTAAGAGAAATTATTCAGAATGGAAATAAGGATACACTTGTTTCGAAAGAATGTTCAGAGGCTCCTTCGTTTTATTTTGTCTGTAATTTGAATTTATCTTTTGTTCTTGTCAATGGTATTCTTCCCTCTTTTTTTTCTGTTTCTTGTACGCAAACATGGCAATAGGTTCCTAGAATAGACCATAGAAAGAATAGATTTATAAATACCAATTTTATGAATAACAGTGTTGGAGATACATTTTATTACTTTAGTAAGTTGTTGACAATGCTTTAGAATGAGTAGTCTCAACGCTAAGATGCCATTTTCAACTGAAATAAGTAATAAAAGAATATTAGTGGGGGTTATTGGTTCTAGTAATTTAATGGATTTATAAATCTACCTT
>JABAYD010007126.1:0-28887 GCA_014822095.1 Diplotaxis tenuifolia | reverse complement strand
AAAAAAAAAAATGAGGAAAATTCGGGGTCCCTCATTTCAATGTCGACTGTCTCCTCAAATATATTTTTTCTTATAAATGAAAAATTCGTATCAATCAAAAAATGTGAATACTTATGATGTAACTTATGTTATTGTGATAATAATTAAATGGGTGTGTTAGATTCTTGAAAGGTCATTTCTTTTTGTTCAAACCATATATGGAAAGGCCATGATTCCATATTTAAAGTCGAAAGGCCAAGTGATAATGCTCACTTCCAATCCACATCAAATCTACAAAATATATTCTCATAATTGAGTATTACTCGTGAATTAGTAGAGCTGAAGTTTATGTTTTTGCTAACCCGGATAAGTGCGGTATAATGGGAATGAAGTTTAATTTTAGCTGAACAATGAACTCAACTGTAACTCATGCATCAACGCATGTACATCAATGCAATCGTGTTATTATTTCATACGTCAGGCATGAAAATATGTGCAAGATTGTTATGGCTCGAAGAAGAAACCTTGTATAGACTATAATTTTTCGATAAATATATTGTCGGTCGGATCTAAAGGGAATACTGACCCAATATGATTAGGTGTTTTGAACCGATGAAAAAGAGGTTATCAATTTAGTAATAATACTTTTTTTGTCATTTTTCAAACAAAAAAAATAGTAATATTTTTTAATTTAGTAATAATACTTTTTTGTCATTTAAAAAATAGTAATATTTTTTTTTAAGTTAGACCACTGGTTAACCATAACGAAAATGAGAAAAATGTCTGGAAAGTTTTAAATATGGGAAAACATAAAACTTAATTTGGTACAAAAATTGTTGAATTTTTCAAAAATATTTTGGATGTAAAAATCAAACTACTCAGGCTTGATCATCTGATGGAATACGTAAGTAACTGAAAATCGAGTTCAGCCACTTTCCTTCAGTAACGTCTTCACGACAAACTGAAATTACATCTTATATCAAACGCCGACACAACTTTCTATTAGGAGTTAAGCTCTAGTTCAAATAATATATTTATATGAGATATATTAGGATTTCCACATATAAAGATAATAGTAGATCAGATCAGTCAAGTCATTTTCAAATTTATGAATCCTAAAACTGTGGGTTTGAAAACTTTAGGAAAACTGAAATGTAGAATTGCAGACTTGTTTTATCTTTTGAACTGGATTTTACAAAACAAGAATTTCAGAAATGGACAAGAACAATAAAGGTCTGAAGGGTAGGGGTCTTTGAGTGAGTGCTCAGCGAGGACAACTTACAGAGACAAGACAAGTGAGAGACAGAACTCTGGCTCTACCTCTAACACACTCATGAATGATGCAACACTACACAAGGTACCAAAACAAATTTTATTTTTTTTCGTTAAAACATTTTATTTATTACGGTATTTCATTTATATAGAAAAATTAAGGTTATCAACATACCAATAGTATCACAAATAAGGTTTAAGGTACTACAAAAAAAGCTGTAACATATGTATGTTGTTTGATTTTCAAATCTGTCAAAAGATTTCTTTTTCCGGACCTATCACTGGATGCTATCTAAACAATAATATAAATTAAAATTTATAACAAACGAAATTAAAGACTGTCCAATCAAATACTTTTCATCATGTATTTGTCGATTTCAAATTTTATATTTAAATATTAAATAAGGCATTTACTTTATGACAATGACTCCAAAAAATCAGAAACCCGTTACAAGAAAATCTAATTATAAACATCAAAAAACTTTACCGAAACAAAAATAATAGCTATCTCTCTCTCTCTATGTATGTATAATATATGCATATTTATGAATTATGAATATGTTGTTTACCAAATATCTCTTTTGCTATATAACAAATCTCAAAATTCATATAGTCAGACTTTGCTATCTGTAGATTTTGATTAACAACACGGTTAGTTTTAAGACGGTATAGTATAGTATCAGTTGAATATTTTATGTATTGTCATTCGAACAGCATTATCAATATAAAATTACTATTTCGTAGAGATATGTTATTGATCTATAGAATTATCTTATCAAATTTTTAGTCCTGCACTGGTAACAAAATCATGCTACATAGCTACTTAGCAAATTGATCTCCACCGGGATTTGACAAGATATACAGTTGATAAACAAAATGATCTTCAATCCGCGATTATTAGCGATTTCATCTACATGCATGTTTCGGCGTACAGTAGACAATATTTCCCTATTAATTAGGGAAGGAACTCCATAATCAAGTGAGTTATCAAACTTTGAACAGTATCTAACATAGTATTGTGCAACAGTACTATCAGGTCATTGTAAACTAAACTAAACTTCAATAATATGTGCGATGTAATCAGTATGTAATTAAGACCAAATATCACTTATAACATTAGTTTTTCCTCACTGGCATATCATATGTTACTTAAAACCTTAGTTATTGGGATCAAGTAATTCGCATTACTGCATCCAGCCGTTGGAATGATACACAGCGTGGTGTATAATAATAAAAATTAATTAAAAATATAATACAATATATATAGATATATATCAATTACCATATATCCTAATTATAGGGTTTATGAAATGCATAGACATGCGCAATGTTCTTAATAAAAAGAGTACCAGAAAAGGATAAAAGTCGAGAGTTCAAGGAAATTTTGTTATTGTTTTTCTGTTTACACTACATCTTGCTTATGCAAAAGTTGATGAGTAAGAAAAATATATGACTCACAATATTTTTAAAGAAAAACATATGATCACAAGTAAATTTTTTCGTCAAAAACTATAACTCATGATCCAAACGATTACATGATGAAACTTGCAATATCGGACCAAAATAATTAGTTATTTCCATGAATTTACAATAGATAGTGCAATCAATCAATTACTGTCAAATATTATAAGAATAACCACTTATAGACTTATAAGTTCACAGTCACTATTAGACAACGACCACTGTTTTGCATCAAAAACAGAAAACCAATAAAAACAATTCCAGGATATCATCAGACTCCACAACTCAACCTAAATTAAAACATAAGACTTCTCTGTTTTAGAACCACATCATGCCAAAAGATTGTGAAGAAGACGACCATTTTGCTTGATGATATATATATATATACACGTATTTACATAATATACACACACACATGTGACTAAATCTTGTGAAATTTATATTTTACTAAATAAATAAAATTTGAAACCCTACTTTTATTTAACCCCCCCCCCCCAGAAACAGTAGTAACAAAAGAACATTAGTTCCTCCACCAGATTCTAAAACTAAATTAAAATCAACATAAGATTAAGAAAGGGATCAATTCATATTTCATATTACATAAAATACTCACTTTTGATTTGTCTTAACTAGATAAATATAGTTACTTCTCAAACTTTGATATTTGAGTAGTTGAACTAGTACCCGGTAACATTTGAAACTGCTGGTGGCTTGCTACGGCGGAGGAAGAAGAAGCTGACAAGAGAGGAACAGGACGCTTTCGCTTCTTCTTCTCGTAGCTAACACCTCTAGCTTTGCTTTGTGTATCTCTAACTTCCCTTAGATAAAGCCTAACGGCACGAGCTCCAAATGGATTAGTCTCAGGCTTACCTCCGTTCTCCTCAAAAGCAGCTCGAAGACGACCGATGAGAGCGTCGAGACTTCCCCAAGCTTGTCGGAGAGGACAAGGACACGGTGCTGGAGGGTTAGGATGGCCGTAGAAGTGACAAACGGTCGTGTGGACTTTTGTCTTGCCGAACTGGTCCAAGTACCGGAGAAACTCGAGCACGTGAGCTCCGCTACATCGAGAAAGAGAAAGCGGTGGACGGTGGTTCCTTAAGTATTGTCCGAACGTGTTCCAGTCTCTCCTCTTTTGGTTCTCGTAACGGCTTGAGTTTGCGGATGGAGAGGAGGAGGAGGATGACGGTGGCTGTGTTGCGGTGGCTCCGGTGACGGAGGAGGAGGATGAGGAGATGTTTGCGATGATGCTGAGGTTTGTGACATCTGAGTAAGCCGAAGAGCCTTCCATCAATTGGGGAAACATATCCATTTTATGGATGTTTTGGTTCTTGTTATGGATTTTTCTTGATTCTTGATTTTTGGAGAAGCTTTAATTTTTGTTTGTGCGGTTGGGGAAATATAAGGTTACTTTGTGAAGATATATATCATGTGTATCAATTATATATTTTGAGAATATTATTTTTAAGATTTTTTTTTGTCGGGTGGGTTTCCCCTTATTTTTTTTTATATACTGGTAGAGATAAGTGGACTATAGTTTTCAGATCGTCACACTTTTTAATCAATTGTTTGTTTCTTATACCGGGTTTGGTGTTTTTAATGTAATATCACGAAACTAATGTCGGACGAACTAAATAGCCTTTTTGGGACAAAAACTAAACGAACGTTCGTGAAAAGGTTTTCCATATAGCATACCAAATATGAATTGCTAAACCAATAATATTGATAATAAATAGATACACACTTGTTATGTATATGATTTGTTCTTGATCTGATTTTGTATCAGACATCGGTCCGATTCTTTAAGGTATAACTAATGACAAACTATAATAGTTATCCTATATAACTTAAGTTATGTTTTAGGGCTTGTATTTGTTTTTGAGATTTCCTTTGACTCGGCCTTGTTCTATTCTGATTTCTTTGAAAAGTTGTTGTTAACCATAAGAATCGGTTCCTGCATGTATCAGCACACTTGAGCTGGTATAATTGTTTCTGCTATATCAGTACCTCCATTTTAAAAGTGTGTAAAAAAGTTGAAGTTATATCTTGTACTCAGTCCAACGTACACAAACTCAGTTAAATAGACCTATGTTTATTCTACATACTCCCATCACTTGTATAGTAGAGAAGGAGAATTATCGCAAAACTTTAGAAAAATGATGTAATATAATATGAAAATAAAATAGATACACAATTATTGATAAAGACTTCCCTCTTTCTTTCTTAACGAAATAATTTTCTGTCGCTAGAAAAAGGCAGAAAAGGAGTTAGGTCTGGATAAAGGCAGCCAAAAGTTTGAAAAGATGGACAAATATTTCCAAAATATAAATATTTTTTCTAACTTTGCTGTAGAACTGATTGACAGTTCCTTGTTATTTACCAAAATAGCCATCAATTCCTCTCCCTTGGACACATATGAAAAGGTTTTTTCTTCGAGCCAACGGACAAAAGATCTATACGTATCTATTAATCTTTTTGTTTTGTTCAACATACGTATCTATTAATCTATTACATTAATTTATCAGAAAAGGAGAAATTGTTTAGAGCGTGTTGCCTGAAAATGGTAAATAACAATAGACCCAAGAAGAAAGTTAGACCACAGGCTGGTCTTCCCTTTCATTAAATACGAACTTTTCTTTTAACAATGACAGGAGTATCCATAGAGTTCTATTATTGAATCGTACTAATTCGAGTTTGCGTCACACTTCCAGCCTTCTAACCTTTTTCTGAGCAATAAATAATTCACAGGATAGTATATACACTAGTTGGATCAAATGTTCAAAGTTAAGCGTTAATCATGAATTATTTAGGGTATAAGTACTGAATATCGACTCATTTGATCTTTTCAGAATTTTTTTGAGTATCCAACAGTCGCGAACCCTTTAGTTTATTGATCATATATATACATGGGGTTACAAGTTTTTTTTCCATTAAAATCCGATTTTTATAAAATGCAGTTCTGAAAATAATTGATAACAATTATCTGAAAATTAATTGATTTAGACTATTATAGGTAGAAGTAGAATCATTCGACACTGGTGGTAATATATGCAAAGCTGTTTAGTAATTAGTATGAATTATGTTATTAAGTGGTTGTTCAAATTTCTTTTAACTTTTCATGATACCAAAAAATCAATTATCTAATAGTATGACATATAAACAGAAAGTATTAAACCGTCGATAAACCCATCGTTCCGTATATTGTTCTGTAAAACTTATTTCCAAAGAGTTAGGTCCGATGAAAATAGCTTTGTGACCTTTGTCTTCTGTTTTCCGTTGTCAAGCAATAGCATGGGATTAAATCCTACTTATTTCTTTAAACAAATAAACATTTTGGGTTTAGTCCATAGCCTTGCTCATGATAATTGTTAAATAGATATATTTCAGTTTTCTCTTTTCTCTTTTATTGCCGGACTTCAAATTAAAAAAAACTTGAAGACATTTTCTAATCGGTTAGCTAATATGCAGGTTGAGTTACCCATACTAAATAAAATCTCAGTAATATGGATTTAACTTTTGAACTAAGAAAACTCAAAAGTTGACAATATAAAAATATAAGACAAGTGAGAGACAGACCTATAACAAAACTTTGATATCTAGACCATCTCAAATTTGAGTAATAAATCAGCTATTTAATATAAAAAATAAATTTTGACAAAAAACGAGAAATTAATTGCATTTTTTAAACACTTGGATTCGAGACACAAATATTCAACCTCGTAAAAAATATATAAGCTCACAACTGAACTATTTACCATTAGGTTAACATCTTCCAGTTCCACCACAAACCTCTTCAGAAAACAACAAAATATTCTGTCTAGATCATACTGAGTTACTAACCTACAAACCAACCCTCGTTTAGATAACCTTTACAAATTTACATAACACACACATTAATAAAGTTAATGAGTTTTAAAACATCTTTTTTTTTTTTGTAAAAGAGTTTTAAAACACTTTCCTCGGACTATTTATCATTTAGAGCATCTCCAAAAAACTTTTTATTATAGAGTTTTCAAAACTCTATATTTGGAGTTTCAGTTGTGCTCCAAAAACAAAACTTCAAACTAAACTTCAAAACTATTTGTATTTTATACTATAATCCTTATATTTGGCATAACTAATTCAAATTTAATAAAACTTTTATAAATAACTAATACATAACTAAATATAAATTTACAATCAAAATACCACATTAAGTTTTGTAATATTTTTGTTGTATAGTCCTAGTTTTAAAATATTTTAATCTTATTTTGATGTTTCCTATAAAAAAAATATGCGTAAAATTTAAACTATAAAGATAATTTTGAAATATTTATGAGATAAAATTTTTTTAGGATTAAAATGATAAACAACAAAATATTTAAAAATTATAAATATGATATATAATTGTAAAGACTAAAATGCAAATAGACATATGAAACTTCAAATTTAAAGTTTTGAGTAGTGACACTCTATATTTGAAGTTTTATTACTTAAAACTTCAAATTTGAAGTTTTAAAATTTCTTTTTAAAAAGCGAAAAACTCCATATTTGAAATTATAGAGTGTTTTTTGCTGATGCTCTTAAACACAGATGACACATAGCAAGGTGACAGCAGTGGCCCGAACTTCATAGCAGTTCTGTGCTTATTTTGTAATATCAATGAATATTTAAGAAACGAGTGTCCTCATGAGTTATCGTACTATTAGTAAATTAATTACCATCGCCTAGAAACTGCATATTCTCAATACAATTGAAGACGAATGCTTTGCGTGCATGCACGATTTTCATGTGTCGAGAGCGTACGAAATATCCTCATATATGATACATGTAAATGTAAGTTATATACATCTCTAAACGAAAGAAAAATCCAGCAAGTTATAAGGAAAGAAAACCCCAGCCTTTAGTAACAGTTTTGTTCTGTTTCTGTTCGTGCCTCTCATAAGCTGAAACTATTAAATGTTCTGAACTTCTGATTTTTATATAATATTCAATCTTAAGAAAAATCTTATTATAAATTCTTAAAGTAACTATAAAGATAATTTTCACTCCATAGATAAGTAAGATTTATTAGTAACTGTTGCTCTTAGAGAAAAAGAGAGAAAAAAATCTGAATGTTACTGAAAGTGGCAAGAGGCTCATAACAAAAGGGAGAAAACTAGAGATGGGACCTGACACTAGTCGGTGTCGTAAACTAAATGAGGACAGTAACTTCAATTCCGCGACACACAAACAAATTTACACCGACCTCTGGTGTCACTTTTTGTTTTGTTTCGAAGACAACATTCACCCCAATAAATGTTTTACCTTGGTTTCCACTAGAATTATATTGATCCGAATAAATACGATGAATTAAGGATACAATAATATTTTCTTATTTTACCTTGCTAGTAACATATTTTGAAAAGAAAGAAAAAAACATATTTTGAAAAGCACAAACAAAATAACCAATAAATTTAATATATTATGGTATAATATGTCAAAATTTATTAGTAATTTTGAGAATTAGCGAAGTATGTTGATGAACGAGATAGTACTGCGATAAGTAAAATAAATTGTTGTATTATCAATAACTTTTTTTGGCTATGGTACAACCGTATAAACAAACAATCAGCTAGTACGAAACAAGAATAATACTATCTTTTTATCAAAAAAAAAAGAGAATAATACTATCTTTTTATAAGTGATTTTCAAAATCTAGACATTTGCTACCTGCTCATCTTTTTGTCCCATTATACTTTCTCACGTGATTGATTTGATAAATATAATAACATGCTCATTTTGTTTGTTAATTATTCTGCTTAATTACGATTAGGGCATCTTTAACGCAGGATCTTGCGAGTTTCTAAATGTGTAGGTCCCATCACTTTTTGACAGAAACGCACACAAACAGACGTGAAATGAGAAACGAATTACAAGAGTTTTATTAACTGTTTGCGGGTCCCTCTTTCTTTTGTTTAAAACTCAGACAAAAAAGAGTAATAAAGAAATCTATAAAGTTTCTAGGGTTAAAGATGCTCTTACGACGCAGCAACATTCATTAAAAAGAATAAAATATTTTCTAGAAAATGGTGAAATCTAGAAGGTCACTCACTGACTGATACGTAATAAAAATGACAATTAGACGAGAAAAGGTTTACTTATTGCTTATTTGAATTACATGCATAATCTTAAAATGAAAGTTCGGACAGTGGGTAGGGACTAGTCACTAAACCCTACCACATTTTCAATTCTTTATTTTGTGGCCATGCCCTGTTTTCTCCAAGTTATCCTCTTTCGCCATTTTTATTTTATAATCTTAAAATTTTATTTTAATTATGATTTTAAACTATCGTAATCAAGTTGATTATGCAAACGAGGACATTGACTTTAATTGCATAACACACAAAAATCTATTCTAACATTGTTGTCAAAGCAAAAGGAAAGTTCATCGACTATGAAGAAACTAAATGCAATGAGAATGCACTAAGATTATGAATAAAACATACATTTGGAGATTAAGCAATGTTCATGTTCACTACGATCATCATGCTTTATTACTACACAACAAGTTCACTAGCTCAGCTTTCTTCATCTTTGAAATCCCTTTAAGACTCCCTTGATTTTGCTATGGCTCTATCAAGTTCAGCACACTCAAGTCTTGGTTTTTCTTTGGCATTGATAGAATCATCATCATCATCTGATAATTTATCTACACCGACATCATTATCTTCATCCTCCTCTTGGTAAAATGGTTCTCGTTTTAGCTGTGGCTCTGATTCCAGAAGGGCGAGTCCTGGTTCTGGTTCAAAGTCAAGCTTAGGCTCGTATTCAAGTTCATCATGCGACTCTACTGTGTCCAAGTCACAATGTAACTCGATGCGAAGTTGTTGAACCAGACACGATGAGCAAGGTAATAAGGCAAGTGTTCTTCTAGACACAGCAGGGTTAGAGAAGCTCCTGCTATTTAAAACTCCATAACATGCGTTACCAAAACCATATAGAGTAAGGAGAGTATATATCCAATATTGCTAACCAGTACGAAAGATGGATAAAGATTAGACCTTTCATATTATATTACTTCGAATATCACTACTTGACATAATATCTTGGTGGATGTTCGCAATGTATAAAGTTATAAACTGGGGTTGTGAAACTGGAACAAAAGCAACACAATTCTTATTTCCATTAAAATACTATTGGGCTTTGAAGTCTCATGGGCCTCAATAAAAAACTCTAGAGTTCGTAAGTCTTTCTTACATCCCACATCGGTACTTCTTATCATATTGTGCTTGTTTATATATGTCGCAGAAGCGACATCCAAACGTCGAGCTAAGTAACGAGAGCTTGTGACCCGAGTGGGGACAATAAGAGTGTAGAACACTGGTTTGGTCCGCAGGTCGGCTCCGGAGTGGCAAGTTTCTGAGCTGCCCAGTCCAAGCCAGAGAGTTATCTGTCTGGTTTGAGCGAAGGCTCGAGTCAGGTGGGTGCTAAAGTCGGAGGGTAATGCGTCAGGCTGGTTCCACAGAGCAGCGACTACTTCCCGCTCTCTGCAGTGGACTGATTACGGCTCGGCGCCTCCCAGACCCACATGGCCCGCTGGTTCGTTCTTAGCTGGACCACCATTTTTTACTTTTAATTTTGGGATATTATTGGGCTAATTTATTACAAAACGTACTCTTTATAGCCTCCGAGTCAGGTGGGTGCTAAAGTCGGAGGGTAATGCGTCAGGCTGGTTCCACAGAGCAGCGACTACTTCCCGCTCTCTGCAGTGGACGGATTACGGCTCGGCACCTCCCAGACCCACATGGCCCGCTGGTTCGTTCTTAGCTGGACCACCATTTTTTACTTTTAATTTTGGGATATTATTGGGCTAATTTATTACAAAACGTACTCTTTATAGCCTCCGAACGTACTTTAGTCTGTATAATTCATGTAGAAACCGTGGTACCAATTAAGTGACACTCGTCTATAGCCTATGAGATGATTACGATTCAGGAAGCTGGGGGAACCACCAAAGACTGATTTTTTTTAAAAAAAAAAGGTGAAAAGCTTATTTATAGAAGTTAACTTCCCTTAGGTACATTTCTCGTCTTTTATCAGAGTGGAATAGATTCTTGCAGATGACTTGAATGAGTTTTCTAGGTCACTCAGTTTTTCTCTTCAATGACTCTGAAAAAAAAATCTGAAGCCATAAGAGTGATCATCAAATTTTACACGAAGAGTTAGCAATACATCAAGCATATATTGTCTTAAAGACAAACTTTTCGAGACTTCACCAAATTCACAGATTTTACCCATCTTTTAACTTGAGTTATTTTTCGCTTAAAAGAATTGCTTGCTCACCAAGTTATAGTACCAAAAAAAAAGAGGAGTCATTACGAGTTCTCAGATTTTCCTAAAACTCAAAGAAGAATTACTGCTATAGCCGGGCCAGAGTGTACTTTGGTAAATTTTCTGGTAAAAAGGTCTTTTGGTTCGGTGAGCTGCTTCAAGTACAAAGAACGACACTACCGTATTACACTATTACGAAGCAAAAGTTTCCGACGATCGATAATCACGATGAATATTACTACAGAGAGTTTGGATTCCTATCTGAATTCAAAGGAAGGGTGTTCGAGAAACCTTTAGTGCTATATTGGGACCAAAGTGCAAGAGGGCTGAACAGAACACGGTTGCTTAGGGTACAATTAAGTGCGAATGTGAGTACAACCGAGAATGTGTGGATCGTGTTAAATGCTAGAGCAGTGATTGATGTAAGACATGGTAGTTATATCACGAAAACTAGGAAAGTTCAAACTGTTGATGACTTGAGTAAGAAGAGGAGAAAACTAATATTAAATATTAAAATTGGCGTCTCTTTTACCTCTATATTTCACACTAAAATAGAGTAACTCTATCATAGAGTTAAATTTGTTCCAATGGTTCACTGTATAATAGAGTTACTCTATTATAGTGTGAATTATAGAGGGATGACTCCTTTTTACTCCAAATATAGAGTAAAAACCTAATATTCCTCTATATTTCACACTATAATAGAGTAACTCTATTATAGAGTGAACCATTGGAGCAAATTCAACTCTATAATAGAGTTACTCTATTTTTGTGTAAAATATAGAAGAAAAAATAGTGTTTCATTGGAGATGGTCTTACTAGTTGTTAGATTAAAACATAAGAATTAGCTCAAAAGTTAAGCAACCTAAAATCTTCTGACGTCAAAATCACCAAATACAAAAAAAAAATGATTACAAACATAATTATAAGAAATAGAAAAGATAGATTATTGTCTGTCTACAAAAGAAAAGAAAGAAACTAGCCGTTAGGTCATTCGGTTTGTTTTTTAGAGATATATGACCAGTTCACTTATTTATGAAATTCTATTTAATTTTAGTTTGGTTATTTTAATTTTTGGCTCAGTTCGAATAACAAAATTAAGAATTGACTAATGTGCGAGAAAATTTCGGCTCGAATTAGCAATCCGGATCTAATTAGATTATGTTTTCACAAATTAATTTGAGTTTAGTTTTATGGATAATTCAGTTTTTCAAAAGAACAAATAGAGAACAATATAGTGTAATTCAAAATTTTGGATAAATTATCGAGTAACTCATGAAATCCAGTTCAACTTTTGTTCAATTTTTTTTCATTAGATACTACTTGGTTTTCGGTTCTGAATAAATGTGTTTAAATCTAGAGTAAAATATAATAAAACGAAAAACTTAAAGAAACCGGTTAGTGGTGATGTCATACATATTCTCTCGTTGTTACGACTACATAAATTTCGAAGATCATCATCTCTCCTAGAATTCTCTGTTTTCTCTATTTCTTACGAACGAAGCCTCCTCAAATTGTTTTATCTCTAAACCTACATACGATGGCAGAGCCTCATCCACCGAAATGGATTCTTAATGCTATGAGTAAACTCGTTTCGATAGCTCGACCTGTTTCATTCCTCAGAAGAATACGCAAACATTAAAGCTCTTCCGGACTTGGGATATTTTGTGGATACAAATGTTGTCGCTTCCTTTTACGATGATGCCCTAGGTAACTCGTTTGATATTGATACATTGGTTGGCTTTAGGTTTTATTAGCTCTTCTTGTACATAGACTGCTTCTTCTGTTGGAATTAAAGATGAGATTCAGAAACAACATTTCACTTTCGTTCTGCCTTGTTAGTAGTAGTTGATGCTTCTGTAATTTTTTTCCCGATGGATTAACTCATTAGTTGGAATTGGGGTCTGGAGACTATTGAGTCTATATGCTTGTTCAGAGTATAATCCACAAAGAAGGATGAAATTCATCAATTGGCACGTATATTGATTGTGGCTCTTGAGACTATGTACAATGATTTCAACGTCAATTTTATTTTCAAACGCTTTCTTTTCTTTTTTTTTAACATCTTCTCTTTTTTTTTATCTAATTTATTCTACACCTCTTTATTTTTTTAATTTATCTTTTTATCTTTTATAATATAATAACTATATGTAATAATAATTTTGATTATAATTAACTTAAAAACTTAAATAACATAAATTTTGATTTTATTATATACTACCTTACTTTTTTAAAATAATACTAAAACTAATATTGTTTAAACAATTAAAATTAAAGAATTTGGGGTGTTAAAAGTATTTTCCTTAGGATCCATTAAAGAAATTAAGTTTAAAACACTAAAAGTTGATAGGAAAAATGACGGTTTTGTTTTGTATCCAAATAAAATTAGAGAGGTATCTATTTATAGATAAAAAAATCATAAATTTTGATATTATTTTATTTTTCTAAAAAAATAATACATAATAAATAAGTTCAAATTATTATGTTAGGATAAAAAAATCAGCATAACTGATGAATTTGCTGTCACATCGCTAAACTGAACCACAAAAAAATAAAATTTAACTGTTGAAATTTCACAACACCCTTTAAACCACCAAAATATGCTACACAATTTCAACAACTTTAGTACTCTGTTCATCACCGAAACCAAACACTTTTTACGCTCTAAATTATTAAGCAGTCTATTGCTACAACCCATGATGATCAAGGGCAAATTGTTTGACGTCGGGTGAAGACTAAAGACGTTTAAGCAAATCAACACATAAGAAACTGATGCATCATTGATTTGTACAGTCTTATCTGTGTGTTTAAGGTAGAAAAAAAAATATTGTCTTTGAATTACCAAACTCTAAAATTCCCCCCCTCCCCCCTCAACGTTGATGCCGGTATGGTTTTAATAGGGCTATATGGCCTAACCGTTGAGTTAACGTGTGAAGGTAACTTTCATTGATTCTAGTGAGAAGCTAACTTTCTTTTCTTCATCATTCTGCCAAGTCATATATCAGGATTCACATATTACTGGAACTAGATGACTCTTCTAAACAAGGTCAGGAAAATATGACTTATAAATGTATTGCCCCCCCCCCCCCCCCCCCCCCCCAAACCACAATATCATATAGACAAAAGGATAACAACTCAGATAGATACCAATTATGATGTGCCAATGTACATACTTAAGTCCAATATACAAGAGTGAAATTAGAGGATCCCCCAATTACATAGTCTGACATGTAGAGAAGTGTTTCAAAGAAAATAAACCATATGAAAAAGAAGAGTTCCGTAGGGCATAAACCACTGAACAAGTGGACAACCATCACAAAAAAACAGAAAATTTTATGCCAAAAAGTGATAACAACACACAAAACCAGTGGAAAGATGAGGGCTCTATTACAATCCTTTAGACAAGAGAACAAAAGAAAAAAAGCCAGCAAAACTAGCTCCATTATAAAGTCCTAAAACAATTTCATCAGCGTCACG
This sequence comes from Diplotaxis tenuifolia, assembly GCA_014822095.1. Classification (NCBI taxonomy): domain Eukaryota; kingdom Viridiplantae; phylum Streptophyta; class Magnoliopsida; order Brassicales; family Brassicaceae; genus Diplotaxis; species Diplotaxis tenuifolia. The sequence continues at coordinate 14,409 of JABAYD010007126.1, read as the reverse complement.
TTCTCTACATGGTTTATAAAGGTGCGAACGCTATGAACACAATCCAATGCTCTCAATCCTTGGACTTCAACTCGTTTTATGGTTTCCTTCTCGAAAGTGTAGTAATAAACATAGCCAGGTTTAGATGAAGGGATGAGCGACAATACAATTTCATTTGTACCAGTCAATATTCCAACAATGATAAGTCTTTCTCTGCAACTACATGCTTCCACATAGGAGGAACCTTGTAAACATGGTAGGACCATTCATGTCTTTCAGGATCTTCTAGACATTCTCCATTTCAGTCTCTCAGTTCCTCCTAATGTCAGAACTTGATGGTCCCCAGCTCTTTCGTGGTGTCCCCAGGTCATTGTCAATACCTTGTGTTGTTTCTCAACCGGATCATACCCTAACAAGCCTTTCGTTAAATCCCTCTTCCTTGTCTTACACGTCATCATCATGGGTAAAGGTAAATATTTCCCCGTGCTAGGGTTACATATCACCCACACATTTTTCCAAACATCCCAAATACAGAACAAACCGTTGGTAGGAGCAGATACATCATAGATACGTTCAAAATGGAAAGTCTTAAGATCATTGGAAGTAACTACAGGATTTTGACTCTGAGGTGGGGAGCGTAATAACACCTCCTGGTGTCTTAGGCCGGCGAACAAAAGTTGCGGACGAGCCAAAGACTTGCTCAAGAAGTTATCCGTAAAGTCAGAACGGCGAAGTATGGAGGCCCATTGCTTTGATACGCAAAGACATATCGCGATAGACTTCAAAGGCAACCTTGAGAGTATGTCGATGACAAGATCGATTGGGATTGTCGATGAGAAGTCGTCAGGGTTGACTTGTGGGTGGCGTACACGGATGGTTCAGAGACGTTGAGCCGCCGTGATTCCATTGCCTCAATTCCTTGTGTAATAATCCACCCTAATGTAAATGAAGCGGATTATCTATTGCTTAGTTTGCGTGTGAAACACAAAAGTAAACGACAGTTATACTTTGTATCATTTATCTTGCTTGATACAAACGGCACACCTGGCATGATATTATCTATTAGAAACTGTGCTGTTTCTTGACAGTTGACTTTCGAGAGAAGTTGACATAAGAATAGCTTTGTTTGTTGGATATAATGATATATACAAGCAAAAGGGGCCTAGGATTTTCTTGCAGTACACGAAAATGCTTATTTAAAGGCCTAGCACTTTCTTGTAGCATACGAAATACTAGTCGCAAATAGAATTGGCCTGTAAATCAGAACATACATAAATGATAACAGCTCATAAAAATAACAGTTATGATGTGCTAATGTTTCGTACCATACATAGTGTGACATGTAGATAAGAGTTTCAAAGAAAATAATTTAAAACATTGCCCCATATAGGGCATGATGGTTCATGAACCATTAAAAAAGAGGAAAACCTGTGGAGAGATACGATCCGAAAAAAGTGATAACAACACAAAACCATTACAAAGTCCTAAAATAATTTCATAAGCTTCACATTCTCTACATGGTTTAAAAAGGTGTGAACTCTATTAAACCCATCAAAGGTTCCCATCCCTTGGATTTTAACTCGTCTTATAGTCTCCCTCTCGAAATTGTAGTAGAAAACATGGCCAACGTCAGATGAAGAGAAGGGAGCCAAAACAATCTCCTTTGTACAAGTCATTCCAACAATGTATAAGATCGTCTCTCCAACTACATGCTTCCACATAGGAGGCACCTTGTAAACATGGTTGGACCATTCATGTCTTTCACGATCTTCCAAAACCCACATCTCAAAACTTTTACTTTTACCACTAATACGATAGTGTTCCGTATGCGACATTACCGTCGCCAATTTACCGTTGTAATTAACCAGAGCTGCTGCAGAATGCATTGCTTTAACGAAAAGTTCCATATGACTTTAACAAAGCTGTACTTCTCGGTTCTAACATCAAAGCAAATTATTATATAATCCTTCAGAAAGCTCTCGATAGTATTAATTACGTAATACAAAACACCATCGATGCATATACTATTTCCAACCCAAGCGGAATGTTTTATGCCACATTTAGACATTCTCCAAGTCAGTTTCTCGGTTCCTCCTAATGTCAGAACTTGATGTTCTGCCCAGGTCATTGCTAACACCTTGTGCTGTTTCTCAACCGGATCATACCCTAAAAATCTTCTCATATTAGTCCTCTTTCTTGTATTCATCTTAGGCAAAGGAAAAGACTGTCCCGTGCTAGGGTTACATATTACCCACACCTCCTCTGCGGTTTTCCTTCCTTTTAAGATCCGATTATCGCTAATACATAGCAATCCATTGATAGGAGGAGATACATTACAGATACGTTCAAAAGAAAAAGACATAAGATCACTGGATGTGGCTGCAGGAGACGAGTCTTCGCTCTGAGGCGAGGAGCGGAACAACACCTCCTTTGGCTTTTGTCCGACGAACAATAGCTGCGGACGAGTCAAAGACTCGGTAGAGAATAGATCAGTGAAGTCAGAACGGCGTAGTATTGAGGCCCATTGCTTCGATACGCAACGACATGTCGCGATAGACTTCAGTGGTAGCCTCGAGAATATGTCGATGACAAGCTCGATTGAGATGGTCGTTGAGAATTCTTCAGGGTCGACTTGTGATTGGCGCCGCCGTGATTTCATGGCGGAGAAACTTGATACAAGCCCTAGATAGTTGTTGCTTCGAACTGTATATGAAGGGGATCGTTTGCGTGTGCAACACACAAGTCACACTTTGTGTCGTTTTTGGTTTAATTAAACGGCACACATGGCATGATATTAGTTTGAGTTTGAGAGACTAATCTTATTCTTATCTTATTATTATAAAACTATAAACAGTGCTGAATTTCACAGTTGGCACATGACTCTGCTCTCTGATATATTCAAGTATAAGGTCAGCATCCGCAATGGTGGACTCGCAGGGGAGTCTTTAGAAATAGTGTTTTTTATTTTTTAATTATTATTTTTTAAAAATTAAAACAAGTAAAAGATTAATGAATCGCGGGTTGCCACGTGTAAAGATTCGTTAAGAAAGAATCCTTACGTAAAGATTTTTCGGATAGAATTCTTAACTTTTGATGAGATCCACGGATTATTTAATTATTTTTTTGCTAAGAATTTCTCCCTAAGGACCTCCGTTGCAGATGGTCTAAAGGCCTTTTAGATGCCTTGGTTACAATTTTTCAACTTGGATGATGGACTGCTTGACGTCTCAGTGCACAATGCTTAGAGACACACTGAAGGCACGAAAAATTTGTCCACAACCCAACTGTGTTAAGCTACAATTCGATACTTTTGTTTATTTGTAAACTCTAGTGTGTGTCTTAAGACTCTTAACGCACGATAAGCGGGTTAATGGAGACCGAGACATGTAAACACCGAATCAAGTTGGTTTGGTCTATCACAATCACTTGCCTTTTAAGTGGATTCTGTAAACTACTTTATTGTTGTGAGCTTGCCTCTAATTCTTGAGCTTTAGAAAGGCATTCGACTGAAGTGAGTGATCTCTTCCAACAAATGAGTGGATAGCAGGAAATCCCAATTTGGGTTGGTGAGAATTATTGTTCTGAGATTGAAGAAAATGAATGTAAATCATATACTATTTTTTTCATATGCTATTTATTTTCAAATGAATGTAAAAATATTATCTCAATTGTCAAAATATATTTCTCCAAAGAAAGCTATATTGTTTGGTAGAAGGATGTTATTCTTCTATACTACTGATTTAAATATTTATACAAAACGGATACAAAATTTGGAGAACAAAGAAGGTCGTGATAAGTTTTTGTTTTCTTTCTAAAATGTGATCATCTGTTAAAGCCATAAAACATTTTAATTAATAATTATAAATTCATTGCTACTGCAAATTGTAACATAGCAAACATGAAGCTTTTATTTCCTCAAAACAAACTTGTTTGGTAACGATGGCTCTAAAAGTTTATAACGACAACTCAATCTTTGTAAGATTTGATATGTGAAGAGACATTTTCATTTGGAGAATCTGTGTCGATCATGAGGGGAAGGTCGATCCAAGGGGGGCGTCCATAGTATGTGATTTATGTTAGGTGTGGGAATTGTAACATCCCTAAAGAGTTTGTTTGTTTCCCTCCATATTTCAACATCACAAACTCGCCTTTCTACCTCTCACGATTTCAAATAGCATTATTAGTTTTGAAAGGCATAACTAAGTTCCTTGACTTTCCAAGAGCGATTGTATACACAAAAAGATGCTCTACTGGGAAAAGGTGTCATAGACATTACAATCTTACCACACAGACAATGACGTAAAAACTCATGTCACTCGTACATTACAAAGTCTAGCAAGGAAGTTGTAAAACATAATATGGTCAAGCAAAGGTGTCTTCACGATCTCCCTCAGTGATGTCAGCCTCCTCCATGTTGCTGAACTCAAGGAAATGAGTGGGTCGATGTTCCTCGTGATAGAACTCCTTTGGGGATCCAAGTTTCACGCTGTATTTCATCCCTGCCGTGTGCTTCACCCCCATAAAGTTGTAGTTCCACGATCCGTTCTCAGGAACCTATATAATCACAGCAGTATAATTTTCAAAAATCATAACCATCAAGGACAAACCCAGAAGAAAAAAAAGATACTATTACTACTGCGCTCCTCCTTACCATGTAAAACCCGAGGAACCGGTCACTCAATAGCATTTGAACCTTCTCATAATGGGTGGGAAGGTAGCCATGAGGATTGCCGCCTGTGTCCTTGTTGAGACGTCCCCATTCATATCCGGCTTGGGTCAACTTGTATGATGTCAACGAGCAGGATCCAGGAGTGAAACTGCATGTCAGGATGATACATTTTTCTCCATCCCATTGCTTGTTGTTCTCCAGAATCCGGGAATGAAAGGTAACATCCTAATCAGACAGACATCATCATCAGTTAGCAACAGGGTTAACAGGCTAATAAGGTCTAGAAAAGGATAAACGCTTATATATAATAATACTACCTGTGGTGCCAACTGAGGAAGCTCGTTAGGCTGTGTGTGCAGCCATCCCAGTGGCTCGAGACCACTCAGGAAGTCATGCTCAGGAAGTGCTGACGGAAGGATAACATGCTGGTGACTTCCCAATTGCGGCACCATCACAACACAACGGATCTCCTTCACCTGGGGATTATCAGGGGGGCTTAGACCATATAGATATCCAGCGATTTGAGTTCGAAGATCTGCTACGCATATGAACTTCTTCAGGATGTTCTTTGGCATGATGTATGTGTATCCGGTCTCCTGTGAACAACAAGGTAATGATGTTTTAAGGGTAAGACTCGGGAAGGCTTTACTTAACTGGAAAAGTGAACCTAATGAACTAGATTCTAACCTTTATGTCATCTGAGTTCACGTAGATGTGATTGACTCTGAGGTAAAGGTTGGTAGCTGATATTGCACGTACACGCCAATCTGTCTTGGAACCAAATGCAGATTGCTCGTAGGGGCTAGTGGTAGTGACAATGAGCTCATCACCATGTTTATTTGTCGTTCTCATTGTGACAGCATTAAGCTGGCTGGCTTCTTTTGCCTGCAAAGGAGATATAGGTTCACAGTTAACACAGAAGAATTACATGCACAGCCTTGTTTTTTTTGTTCTAAAACCTGATGGAAAACACAATTGAGGGTACCTGTTTCTCAATCTCAGCTATCTGTTGCCTCTGTTGAGAGGGTGGGGTAATTTCAGCTCCAAGGATAATATCTCTGATCTCTGATTGTGTCAGAGCTGAGGTATTCACATTGTTCTTCTTTGCGTAGTCAGATAGGATAAGATCCCTAAGAGCTACCTCCACCTGAAATTAAACATAATTGTGAATCAGGATATAGAATAATAACTCAGCACCAGCAAAACAACTGTAGATACAGAGACAACATCAGGTTAAGAGGGGACCTTATCGAATAAGAAACTAATAAATGAAAAGTGGCGGAGGCATTACCTTCATCCACTGGTCGTCAGTGAGCGAGGGCCAGATATGATGTGGCTCAGTGATAATGGACTTGTCGGGTTTCAACAACATCTTAGCCTTCTCATTGTTCACGTGAAGCGCACGAAGGATCAGAATGAGTCTTGAAAAGGCAGTATAAGAAGAGATACTCTTCAACCAATCATCATAGATATTGAATAGGACCATCTGTGGTTCTGTGGCCTTCAAAATCAAATCACCAAATTTCTCAATCTTAAGGCATGCCTGGAACGGAAGCTGCAGTTCACTTCCCTTGATAACAATGTTGGGGAAATCCAGCAAGTGGACCTCAAGCGGATCGAGCATTCCTTTACGAGTAACAATAACTTGTTTTGGCTGTTCTTCAACAGGGAGAGACCGCACAAGTGCAGCCACCTCTTCAGCAGTTTTCCATTTCGCTAGCTGACCAAGACGCTTCTGACCAGCCCAAACGCTTGTATGGATAACCTATAGGAACAAAAAGCAGTTACTTAAACATGCATGTTATAGGACTTAAAGAAACGAAGAAGTTGCGTCACAGCATGCATATTCTTCATGTAAAGAATTGTCGAAGAAGACATACCTTCAGGAATAGCTGCCCAGTTCTTGGATTGAAAATGAAGATCGCACCATTGATTGGCTTTGTTGTTAAATTTCCTTCAAATGTCTTGTGAATTGTGACACGGTAGACATTGGTATCATCGACAAACCATATAATTTGATTGCTGAAAATTTCACCATAGTTTTGAGATGACAAATATGGCTCTGTAGGCTCAGATGAGTACAACTGCAAACCTTTCCTTATCCTCTCTCTCAACACGTACAGAGCTGGATTAGACTGCAATATGCGTAGTTTAAAACGATAAGTTGACTTAAAAGTTCTCTATATTTAAACAAAAAGGCCTCTGCACAAAACAGACAGATAGAAAAATTCTAATACCTTCATGATCTTGTTCATCGCTTGAGCAAGAAGAGGTTTAGAACCTGGGAACCAATTGCCAAAGGCAGAATGCAAATTGTATGCCAGATCAAGCCCAATCATTACACCTGCACGGAGTTTCTCAAAATATAAAACGAACTGCAGAAAATCAAATGCTTAACAAAACAAAGCAAAACTGGGAAGTAATAAAAACCTGTAGGAGATGGATAGATTGACATATTATCAGTGGTGTAATCCATGAATTTGGCCCTAGTATAACGCTCAATATCATGGGAATCATAATCTCCCCACCGAAGTTGCACATCTATCCAATCAGCAACCAGGCTTGGTTTTGACATTGGCCATTTGTGGGCAGCAAACAAAAGAACATCAGCGCATGAACTGTTCATCTTATAACTCTTCCTTGGATGAATTGTCTCCTTCTGAACAGTTTCTATCTCCAAAGCATCCAACTCTTGGTCCAATACTTGACAAAGATCCATAACAACACTCTCATGGATCTTTTGCCACAAATGGGCACGGAAAATCTGAATCAGAGAAATCTTAAGTGTAGGAATCTTTCCATGCATGAATATTCCTGTCAGATCCAACTGCACTTGGAAACCCACATAAACATTGGCTCGATTTATTGTTGGCGACCACCAAAGCGTGAATCTTCTATTTGGAATCTGGTTCAGACCAGACCTCTGTGCATTCGTCAGCTTCTTATATTTCATGGACTCCTCAAACCCAGATGCCTTCTCCCAGAAAAGACCCTCCCATGTTGGGAAACTGATTTCAATTAAGCACAAACAAAATTAGCAAACGATGTGATACCCTTGTATAAGCTGTGAGCAACTGAACAATAAATGTTATCATGAAACAATGATAAACAAAGGAAAAGCAGACTTACTATGTCCCCTTGAATAGAGTGTGCTCAAGGATACCCTCAACACCTCCAAGAGCTTGGATAACATCTGTTCGGTAATTGTTTAGGTTCCACAACTTTCCATCATGCCTCTGGTGTGTCCACCAGAAAGGATTTTGTTTGAGGACTTGGTACTGCTTGAAGTCGGTCCGAACCCTCCAACCTTTGTCATACGCTAAAGTGTGCCTATCCTTCTGAAACAGGGTATTGATTCGAGGAATTCCCCTATCCCAAGAGTCCTGTCATATTATCATACACGTCAAAAAAATATTATAGAAACCTGACATAAAATGGAAAATAATTTTAAACTTCGGCTTCCAAAAACGATCAAGGCAACACATAGATATCCTCCCAAAAACCTATATCAAGCAAAGAGTAAAACAACTTCCAAGCTACCAAAAGAAGGCAAGCTCGTAAGCTAGCATTCATCTCAGAACTCTAATTAAGTAAGGATGTAACAGATGACAAGTTATGTAACGTACCTCCAAATCCTCCAATGTAAGACGCCTATTTTGGGCCTGTGCTTCCTGCCTCTTTAAAGCATACTCTGCCCACACCCGCTGTGAATCAATAAACTCACTTTCCCATGGCTGTATGTAACGATATAGATTTGGTATAAGCTGATCTTCCTCATGGCTCATTCCACTCCTAAAGTGGGTTACCCCAACATCTGTTTGCTTGCTGTACCGAAGGTCACTTTGTGGAATCAAAATATGACCCATTGACAACATTCCTAGCCCTCCAATTTCCTTTGGAGTGTAGAAGATAACAGGAGGAAATCTGGCAAGGATTAAAAAAAAAAAGAAATCAGATTCCAGAAATCTTAATATACAGCTCTAACAAGTAGACTATAATTCAATAAAAACATTTGCTCACCGACTAGGCATCTTTGAGTTCAGCCCTATCTTAATCCTTGTTTGAATTTTGTTTTCGCACTTGACCAGTAGATCCAAGAGCTCTTGCGTATGCACAGTGGCTTCACGGAAGTAAGTCATGAGACCTATACACAAAAAAAGTTGCGCTCAGGTTAATGCTAGCAACATATTATGAAAAGCTAGCTAGACAAAGTAGGCTCATAACATACCAATTAGAGCTGTATTCCATTTATTGACAATTTTGGTGAAGGTGGTTGACCCTGAAGACATAAGGATCTGCCTCACACGATTCTCAAACACCTTCATATGTTCATCATCAACCCGCAGAAAAGCAACGGCAGTCCTCTCTTTGGTCTGCTCATTTTGCAGATTCCAGACACCATCTCTTGTGTTGCTGAATGCTTCCTGAGTCATCCTGATTTTTGGAAGTATGCGAACTTCAAATCCACACCTACAGGCACAATTGCAAGAGTATCAGTGATGACAGAAGCACTAACAAACTATGGACACGAATATTCGAATAAAACATTACATGCTGAAGAGCAGGTTAGGATTATCCTTGCTGTAGACAGAGACAAAGCCATTCTCCCACTCCAAAGTTGTGATACTCCGAGGAAGACGATTCTTCATGTCCCAGAAAACACTTCTACCAAGATTGACTGAAAGATGAACAAAAAATGAGATACAAAAACAAATGCATGCATTAATATCTATCGAACAGCATAAAAAGAAAGAAGCATACCATCATGTTTCATCAACCTCATCCTTGCATCTCTTGGCCAGCACTTCTTATTGTTGTATCCCACCATGTTTTCGTTGTTGGGATCGGGATGCTCGGTAAGATAACGCTGAATAAGGTCCCTGGCCTCTTCATGTGTAAATTTGAACATTATATGAACTTTGTCTATATACCGAGAATACAGTCTTATTGGATGACGTGTCTCCACTTTTGTATCCCAAAACGTCATGAACTCGTTTGGCATCTGTGGTGGCCCCGCAATTTCACTCGCCCGAGTCAACCCAAGAAGCAAAAGATCAAGCAATAGTCCATAAAACTGAACAACAAAAGATGCAAACTGAAGTCCCCTAATCAGACCATATGAGTTAGTGTGACTCATATCTTTGTAAGACAGAACCACATTATTCTTGGCAGACACATAATCCGCAATATTGTGGTCAAGAACCAAACGAAGCAGCCTGAAAAAATTAACAAAGAATACTTATAAGCACAGAAAGCTGAGAATTAATTTACCAGTAATAAACTAGTAGATACCTGTTCAACATGGTCAGGTCAATCTTCTCAAAGAACTTTTCAAACTTAGTCTGAAGCATCACCACACATTGCCCATCCCCTGTGTCCCATATGCCTTGTAAATTGTTGATACCTTGACACCACTTGTAAACCAGAAGTGGTGGCGGCTCTGAGTCTGCTGGCTTGATCCAGTTGGGGAACAAGTGGCGCTTATCACCCTCGTACCACAAGTACTGGTCAAGATAGGCATCAGTAATTTTCTCTAGAGGCTCTATCTCATAAACTGGAATCAAGTAGCTGTATAGATCCATAAACTCTATGCCAACCTGCAGAGAACAGATTCACCATCAGTTCACTACAATAACCTTGACAACATATGTTCAACCTATTGCTCCAATACATAGTGAAGGGTCAAGATACCTCTTTGAAGCCACGCTGGGTGAGAAGATGACGTTTAATTCGTGAAAGAGCTTCATGAGGATTGTCATACGCTTGTTCAATCAGACCAAGCTCCTCTCGCTGTTGCTGATTCAACCTCACAGCAACACTGTATGATTCCTTCAGTCTCTCAAGGGCCAGAATAAGCAACTTTGTGTCATGTTTGTACGACAATGGCGGGAATGGAATTGGAGAAAACTTCCTCGATTCCAGCCAGTGAACAGTAGTGGTATAAATTGCTAGTGCTTCTTCAGGAGTGACATATGGACCATCTTTCAGGTAATTGTGCTGCCGTTCCTGTGACAGGTTTACAAGGATAATTCATCAGGGAACTGATAATGAAGAATACAGGGAACTGATAATGAAGAATACAGGGAACTTTACTCCAAACAGTGAAGCTTATTTATAGAATTGATTTAAGCAAATCAATGAAGACATTAAAGAAAAATGTACAGACCTGTTCTGCCTTTAGCCAAAGACGAGTCAACCTTCCAAGATTCTTTCTGCAAACAGTCTTATCAACCGTAGCCCCTCGTCTGATACGCTCACGATTGTAGTGAGCAACATTTGTCCACCAATCAGCCTTGGACTTGACATAACGCAAGATCATATTCTCAATTGGCACGGGCAACCCTGGGACCTTCCAAGGGATATTAGCTTTCCAACATCGCCATGCCTCGCTAAGGTGCTGTAATATTGTCCGAGCTTTGTTTTGCTTGATACCCTCTGCACATAACAAAAAAATATCAACCAAACGAATATAGAACAATTTCATGATTGACATAAGTAAAAAAACAATGGAAAGAATGGAAACCTGGCATGGCATCAAGAACGTCATGCATGACAGCAGCTCGCAGTTCCAAATCAAAGTGGCTCTCAACTCTCTGTTTTGTGACAGTCTTGGCAACTCCTTTTGAATGACGCCCCTCAAACTGACGAGCAAGAAGATTCCCTAACCACCTTTCAAGAAGAGGAACTATTCCACGAAGGAAAAACAACCATACCCTCCACATTGGAGCCCAGAATCCACACCCTGGTCCCTTACCCACAGGACCAGTATTGAAACGGTAATATATCAAGTGCTTCAAATCCTTGCACATCCTAATCTGCCTCATCAGTCTGTATTTATAACGATACATACCCGTCAACTGGCCAACGTGAGAGAAAATATACTGCAGACCGTCAGCCAATTGGAAAGCATCAACATTTCCAAGTCGGAACTGGACATTGGCATCAACTACAAGCTTTGTCAGCCGGAGGATCTCACGGCAGAGATGGAAAGCATTCCCAAAACGTGACTTCTTTCGCTCTTTGGTGGTCAATGTTTTAACAGGCTTAAGGTTGAAGTTGTAGTCAAGATGCAGGTAGTTCAAACTCTTCCTGTGGATCAGCAAGTTCAGCATATTATACCCCTGCCTGCAGACTTGCAGACCCACTTCAACCCAATCTAACTCAGTACTCTGGAAAAACTTAGTAGCTGCAAGAGAGCGGAATAAGTGCTTCTTCTTCTGGGCTTTAGGTGGTCTGTGGTGCAACTCATTCAGCACATAGCACTTCAAAAGCTTTTGGTAACTAACTCGAACTTTAACCGGATAAGCTGGAGGACTGCAGATAATGAGTTCAGAAAAGTATTAGGAATTATACAAATAAATTATGAAAGGGAAAGAGAACAAAAGTTGACCAGTAGCTTACCAATGCTCCTTGAACCACTCTGACACCAGCGGAATATCTTCTGACCGCCTTGTCCTCCCAGACCTCATATTGAAAGGTCGTGGGGCAAAAAGCAATGAAATGCCAGCCGCTGTAGTGTCAGTGTAGAGGTGGGTGTCTTTCAGCAAAGGTTCCACTCCCTCTGGTAAGGTAAAGTCATCCTCATCATCATCTTCATAAACATTCCTTTCACGCCTTTCCTTATTGGTGTTGCTTATCGGGTGAAGCAACGGATCATAATAAAACGCAGGAAGATCAGGATCCTCAGTCTTTATATACATCACCATAGGACTGTGATACACACAGAGTTTGACTTTCCTGGGACGGTTATTGTACAGGTGAGGAAAAGCTATTCTGTACTCAGTTCGAAGAGGGGAACGAATGATAAGCTTGTTGATGTCATTAAACTCATTCCAGTCTTCATCCCCTTTCTCCATATCACGGTACAAAGGCTCAAACTTAGGACCACCTGTGTAAGAGTAAAAGAATGCATTAGCAGAAGAAACCAAAGTGAAACAAAATTATCAATAAACCAGAAGAGCATGAAAGTAGCGTTACCAGGTATGCACATGTTGAGAGCCTTAGCGGTGAAGAAAGACGGCATGTCAAACAAATAGAAGTAGTTGCGATCGATCAAATCAGACAGTAACTGGCCTGCAAGCCTGTGAAGGGTCGCCATAATCGGAAGAGAGAGATTCCACTTCCGGTAACTGGGACCATTAATCAGTTTGGTCTTTACTAGCGGCTTGTGGTCATAAAACCAAGTGTGTACAGCAGAATCCTCTTCCTCGTCTAGCTCCAACTGAATCGGCTCAAGAGGATCAACGTCCAACAAGTTGTCAGCATAGTCCAGCGGTGGCTCCTCATCATCAAACGGTGGAAACCGCATTCTCTTGAAATGACGACGATCTCTCTTTTCCCTTCTCATCATAATCCACATAGTACCCCACTGTAAAACCAGAAAAAAATAGAATACATATCATACGCATCATAATACACATACCACTATAAAACCATAAAAAAATAGAATACATTTCACTCAAAATACACATCATAATTAGTGTCCCACTGTAAAACCATAAAAATAGAATACATTTCACTCAAAATTACGTTTAGGAAACTCAGAGGCAAGAAAAGAGAGGTTATTAACCCACCTGAGCCATGTAAATAGGTTCAACAACCCATGGAATCTCGTTCACGAATGTAATAGCTCCAGTGATGTGGTACAGAACCTTTACATCTCGAACCTAGAAGAAAGAAAACGCGAGTTATGAAGATAGTTAAATAAATAAACAGAGGACAATCAATAACAGCTAAAGCTAAGCAGATATCAGTTATAAGAAAGAAACCTGCTCCCAAGGCATAGGCATATTCTCCAGGAGCTTGAAGACAGCGTGAGGGACGAACTTAAGAGCTCCAAGGTACACACGTTTATCGTGACGAAACTAAATCAGAATCACGAAACAAATCTAGATCTCGAAAAACCTCACCTGATAATCTTCCTGACGTGCTCAGGAGGCATATCCTCCTTCTGAGTCTCCACGAATCCGAACTTCCTCTTGTCGCCGTATCGCTTCGAGTTCAGCTGCATCCATTTCCGAGCCTTCTCCTCAAGCTTCGCCTCAGCTTCTTCGGGAGTAGGCTCCTCAACCGGAGGAACAGTGGGATTAGAATGCGGCGGAAGAGCAGAGTAAGAAGGATGCGGCGGCGGAACCATCGAGCCGTCGGTGCCAGGAGGGGCTAACGGCATACCGTCGTTGTTGTTCCACATGACGGCTTGGGATAAACCCTAGATCTCTAACGCCTTCGTCGATCTCTATCTCTATCTCGATCTATCGACGCTGTAGAGTAACCTCGAGTGGAAACCCTAAACCGATTTTTGCTTCTTTTTGCTCGGTCTTATAATTTTATAAGGCTTATCTGTAATCAAATCCGGTTATCTATGTCGGTTCTTTTTTAATTAAATCCGGTTCTCTTTGTCGGTTATTCATCAATTTAATTAAATCCGGTTATTGGTTCTTTCATTTATTAATTAGATCCGGTTATCTTTTGTGTTGTTTTGCTGATGATCGCAGAAGCAAGAGTCATTAGCCGCAATTGGGGTTTCTTGAAAATCTTTATTGCGTAAAATAATAATATAAAATTGAATAATCTGAGTATCTATACTAGTATTTAAGAAGTGATTTTACTGAAATGTCATACTACCCATAAAATAGTTAATTTTGCTTATTTGTCATATTTTAATATATAATTTAATGAATAATTAATTATCTTTGATAATAGATTATTAATCATCAATTAAAAACGAAAATTTCATTAGTTTTATAGTTATCATTATCTAT
>JABAYD010007117.1:0-14328 GCA_014822095.1 Diplotaxis tenuifolia | reverse complement strand
CATTCAAATGATCCAAATTGGTTCAGCTGAATGAACTTTAAAATTAAGCCTAAATTTCTGAAAATCATTCAAATGGATCATCTGAATGAATTGTACTTTTTGTGTCTAAACGAACAAAAAGTTCATTTCCATTCAAATGGATCATTTGGATGGAGAAACGAACAGGCCCCATATATCTATACGTTTTTAACCGTACCGTAACAAAAATCTCTACATATACATATCATATATCTTTTTTTTCCTCAAAGGATATTTATAAACAAGACATGAAAGCTTAAGTACAAAAGGATACCATACAAAACCTACAATTCATAAGGCAACAAGGCCTAAATGAAACCAAAAAATACAATCAAACCAAGAACGACCACTTCCTTAAACCAGTAGATCACAGCCGAAAAAGGAATGCATGATCCTAACCCAAATCAGAAGGAGCCTTTGTCATCCAAAAGTATATCAGTCAACCAAGCAGGACCACCTCTCGCAACATATGATTGACCCCACTGCAGTTGTTGAGCACTTTTGGCTATGAAAAAGGCACATCTATTAGAGCTGTGTGTTTCCACTTTACTTTGCCACATACTGAGACTCCCCAATAGAGTTTTAAGCAAGTGAAACTCAGAAGTAAAGGAAGACCATTTGGACGTTCAATCACCTTGAGTAAAGTAGCATCCTCCCCTAGAAATATCACATTATCGAACCGATGAGATACCATCGATTCAATAGTCCAGTATAGTGAAATCAACTTTGCCTCCTGAAGATTCAATACTTCCGCAAAGGATCTTCTACTATGCAACCAAGTTTCCCCTCTATAGTCTCTTACTATCCACGCTGCTCCCAACAACATCTTCTCTTTAGACCAGTGGAAACCATAGTTACATTTGATCTAGTTCTGAGGGGGTTTACTCCAAGTTTTCCTACGAGATAACTCCGGCTCCTGATCAATCTTTTCACCATCTCTGTCAAGTTTTTGAGCTTCAAGCCACACTGAAGCTTCATCATAAGCTTTAGTAACAATCTCCTCCGCTTTAAATTCATAACCTTCAAACAACAACTTGTTTCTGTTCTTCCAAAGGAACCAAAAAATCCCGGGATAACAACTTCTGATTTCTCTAGAAATCCTTATGTTCTTACTCATTTGGAAGCGATAATGGAAACTCACATATACCATATATCTATATGTTTTTATAACTGTTAAAACCGCATCGCAGTTAAACCGTTTGTCCCGCACCGCTTAATTTATAGTTACCATTCAGAGCCTTAGGTATTGAATGTTTAAGGCGGGTTAACGTGTACCAGTATGCGGGACAGGAACGCTGTTACCATTCACTTTACTTTTTTATATGTAACTTTATTTTAAAAGAAAAAAGGAAAAAGTACAATAATAAATGCGGTACACATGCTCCGAATGTTAACATCGGGTTGAGCGGTGTGGAAGAAGCGGATTAGATAGTGCGGTACGGTTTATCTGCGGTTTTATAAACAACGGAACATTTGTGGTTAAATATGAATGGTAACAAAAATCAAAAGTGGTACGGAACTAATAGTACAATGGTAAAAATATTATAAGCGGTGCGGATTTTAAATATATTTGTATACGACAAAATATTTTTTTTACTAATAAATATATAAATTTAAAATTCTTTTCATTATACAACATAGATAATAATAGCAATTAACTAAAATGGTTTTTTCAAGTTTTTGTCACAAAAATGTCTTTAAAAAGGAAAATCACCAAAAGATGTTTCATTAAAAAGATAAAAGATTTTGTTCCATTTTCTTTATAAGTATATAAATAATAAGTAAATAAATATAAAAAATAAAAAATATTCTTTTATATTTTTTGATTATATGTTTTTCAGATTCACACTTTTTCATAAATTTATTATTTTTGAATTGTATTTTTAAAAATTTTCTTTTGAAATTCAAAAATGTTTTTTGAAACTATTTTGAAACTATTTTTTTCAAAATTTTTTTTTTAATATTTATTTTATATTTTTGAATATATCAAACATTATCCCAAAACTCTACCCTTTACTATAAACAAAAAAAAACAAAATCTAGGGTTAGTTAACCCTATGGGTATAAGAGTATATTTACCTTTCAATGAAATTTTTTTTGGTCATTTTGTATCTTAGACCATCTCCAATGGGGTATCTAGGAAGGTTCTATATCATGGTCATTTTCTAACTTGACGCACCTAAGTTTTGCAGATGATATACTAGTTTTTACAGATGGGTCTCTGCAATCGCTAGAAGGGGTTTTACAGGTGATGAACCGGTTTGATGGGTTTTCAGGTCTATGTATAAATGCAGCCAAATCCACAATTTTCATCTCAGGAGGATGTGGAATGGATATTTGGACTGCAGCATCTGAAAATGGCATAGGATTGGGTATATTACCCATTCGCTACCTTGGGCTCCCGCTGACTACAAAATCACTTACAAAGCAGGATTATGAGCCACTGATTGATAAAGTTCGCAAGAGATTGATGTCTTGGGCGAATAAAAGGCTTTCCTATGCAGGGAGGCTGCAACTCATCAAGTCAGTCATCTATAGCATTTTGAATTTTTGGAGCTCCATTTTCATATTACGTATGGGATGTCTTGGTGCGATTGAGAGTCTATGTAGTGTTTTCCTCTAGTCTGGCTATGTTACACAGACTCACAGTGCAAAAGTTTCATGGGCTGATTTGTGTTACCCTAAAGAAGGAGGGTTAGAGCTGCGCCGATTTAGAGACACTACTAAAGTCTTTGTTTTAAGTCTAATTTGGCGTCTATTTTCAGGTAATTCCTTGTGAAAATCATGGATTCAGCATTACCTTTTGAGAGACAGTTCTGTTTGGGATGTCAAAGAAAATTCTCAAGGTTGATGGAGATTGAGGAAGTTGCTGAAATTAAGGAATGTTACGTACCAGTTTCTCAGCTTCGAGGTCCGAAATGGCCAGTCAGTTTACTTCTGGTTTGATAACTGGCTAGGAGTAGGGAAACTTATTGATAAAACAGGAGAGCAGGGCACACGTTATCTGTGAAAGCACGATCAAGGTGTATACAAGGGTTCCTTCTTGGCTAGTAGGACATGGGATCAGATACGAGAGAAGCGAGAGAAGGTTGAATGGAGCACTGTGATTTGGTTCGCACAGGCTGTACCGAAGTACTCTTTCATAACTTGGTTAGTAGTCAAGAATCGCCTTTCTACGGGAGATCGTATGAGGGCATGGGAAATCCATCAGGAATGTATGTTGTGTGGGGAGAAAATTGAAACTAGGGACCACCTATTTTTTGCTTGTCCTTATAGTTACATGGTTTGGATTCGAGTGATATGAAGACTTCTTGGCAGACGTATAACACCGGATTGGCACGACTCTGTCACGAGGATTTGATTAGATCAATACTCTGATTTGGATCAATACTCTGCGTTTATCTCTCTCATCATCTTCATCATCATCATTTTTAGAATCACTACTCTTCCTTCTCTCAGACCGTCTCTTCCCCCTGTCTTTATCCCTCCGCTCCTTTTCTTTACGCTGCGTTTATCTCTCTCATCATCTTCCGCCCTCTCTCCTTCTTCTTCACTCTGCATTTATCTCTCTCATCATCTTCATCATCATCATCATCTTCAGAGTTGGATACCTTTCGCAGAGAGAATTTCCTGAAGATCATTTTCTGATTGGTTAGTATTTTTTTTTTAAATTACATCTGATCTCTCTCTCTTTCTCTCTCTCATTTCGCGGAAAAAAAATTGTTTGACCCTCTCTCTCTTTTTGAAATTTAGAACTAAACAAGTATCTACATTTTTTAATTTGATTATTTTCAAATAAAAAATTGATTTAGAATTCTAAGACCATATCTATTGTTGAAGATGGTCTTAAATATTCTTTTTGTGAAAATACCCTAGGGAGCTCTAATAATATTTTCAAGAATTTAAAATTTTCTACAGTATATTTACAATATTATCATTTATTCGCGGCATATATTAACATAATTATTTTATATAATAAGTTAAAAAAATTGAAATGAAAAAAATACCATATGCACAAACCTCAAATGATGTAAGCAATTTGATTGCTTCGAGTGTATAACTTGATAACTTCTTTATACATGTTTTAAGAAATGGCCACTAACTCAAAGGACTAATGCGTCTTCGGGTTCAAAGCTACCCACCCATCTTTTTTTTATAACAATTTCCATTTTCTGAAGTTAATAACAGGTCAAGAGATTCACTGAAAGATACGGACAATTTTGATAACTTTGAGAACTCTAGTTTCCTTTAATATGCATTTCATATTTAGTGATATTTTATTAGAATAAGTATGTTATTAAACAAAATCTCCTCATTGCTTTATTAAGAGAAGACAATTTATCTTTTTGCTGTTTTTGTTGTTGTTGTTTATGTTTCTTTCTCAATAACCAATTTCTCATCACGTTTCATTGTGATTGATGTTCTATCTCAGCATAGTTGCATCTACTAAGTTCTTGTGATTTATTTTAAAAACTTTAGAATCAAACAAACTTAAAATTGATATAGAGCTCAAGACAGTTTGATACGAAATAGTTGATATTTATGTGATTTTATCATATGTTTAGCTATATTTCATAAATTAGTTTTTTTTGGTAAAAATGCTATTAGAACATGGAACTAACCCATATTGTTTGTAGTTTGATAATTCCGATAAAAGTTATTTCTGCATAAATAAAAATTTAAGTTTACCTTCTTAAAAAGTAAAATAATTTTTATTGATATTTCATAAGCAATTAACTATATTTGGGCTAATAACATATATTATAATATTTGGTATATTTTTATCATATAAATTTTTTGGCAAAATTCGAAGAACATCATTTTTTGAATTCGCTTTAGGTGCCAATAAAGTCCGGGCCGGCACTAGACACACTGCTTTTTGTTATTATTTTTAATCCTTGTATCCTCTGTAAATGGGTCTCAACCATAAAGACAGTTTACTTTTTAGTTAACTGCGTGTAAAATATTAGTCATGTTCTACTTTTTTTTAAAGACATAAGGACAAGTAGGTGTCATGAGTATGTATTTAGAATCTGAATTATGCTGTAATTGTTTATGATATTTAAGCCAATTTTGATGCATGCCTTAATATATAGAAGAATTTTGAATATAAAATTATGTAGTGAACCAAAGCTTTGTATGTCATCTTTCCATTTACTTGCATGGTTGATGTAATGGGTAAAAGACAGGACGAGAAACATAAATTAACTGTCTTACACCCCACTTTGATAATAATATTGTAATAAAAGTGAATTTTTATTTAGTCTTCATTCCTTCCACGTTAATTCTCCCAATTTAACTGAGAAATATGAGTAGAGATTTAGTTTGGAGTGGTATCTGATATGATTCCGTCAATCTAACCCAATTTGGAAAATTTTGAACACAAGAATACATAATCTTTCAGTTTTGTCTAAAACAATCAAATTATTTTTCATGTGTCAAAACTGCGTTATTTTACCTTTTCCTTCTTCACTTACATAAACCAAAAGGCCAATAAAACTAGAATTGTCTCAACATTTAAAGGCCTCTCAAACTATAGTTTGGAAATTTAATCACATCAGTTAAAGTAATACGAATTTTATCTTTATTAAGAGAATAAAAGAATGATTAACTCGAGTAGGTTTTGTGTGGTTCCTCAATTTTGAGATAACTTTTTTTTTTAAAAGTTAGTTGACTTAAGATGGACAACTAACCCGTTTCTTATATATATATATATAATTTGACCAAAAACATTGGTAAACATTGTTAACTATTTTTTTTTTATGTTGAAACGAATAGAGCTATAGTTTTTGTTTATTGAGAAATGCTACATATATGGAATTCTCCAAAGGTAATAATGCTATTAGATAGTTAATAACATGTTGATGCATGCTCTAATGACATATTGGTTTTAATTTAAAATAGTAACAAAGCATTGTATGTCATCCTTTTCTTGTTGTATCTGGATGGCTAATTAATAAGGAATATAATGGCAGCACAAGAAAAAGGAAAACTGTCCCGGTAAAAAAAAATAAAATGACAAAGATATACGAGTGGAAAATTAATATCATGCTTTTGATTTTTTTTTAAAACGTTTACACTGATGCCACTCTTTGATATAAGTATGGTAATAAAACTCATATTTTAAATATGAATGTGTAAGATTAAAAACAAACTAGAGATGATTTTTTCCCTTGTGTTATTGTATCAATTTATAGTTAACAGATTTTGTTTTCTAACATTTGGAGGTTCTAGTCCAGAAAGATATTTGGGTGAAGTTCAATTTTTTTTTAATTTTCAGATTTACTTTAGAATTATGTGTTATCTTTTCATTACCTTGCATAAACCGACGGCAAATGCAGATAAAATGGAATTGCTTTGACACCTTAAGGCCTCTAAATCCCATTTGTGTTAATTTATCTGATTAAACTTCCTTTAATGTTTAATTCCTTTTTAGAGTCGTGTTTGTGTTGATAGTATGTTTTATATAATAGTTTACATCGTAAGCCGACTTAAGATAGATAACAAACCCCATTTACGGTTATGTATTTTCTAATTATATAACTATGTATAATGAACCAAGAAACATTGAAAAGTCTTTTAGATAATATATTGAAAAGAATACATTGCTAAAATTTTACTTTATTGAGAAAAGCTACATATAAGGCTCTCCAACTATTTGAGTTCACACTTTAAAAACTTAGACTTTGAATCTAATAAACTAGTCTAAAATGGTAGAACAATCATTGTGTTTTCAGTTGTGTGCAGAGGAGTTAGGGACGATATGCGCACAATTGTCCTTGAGGAGTGGAGGGAAGAAAGGATTCATAGGAAACATTTGAGGCCAACAGTTTGCATCTAAATTTGAAAACGCCTTGCAGCATGCGGCTTCAACATTTTCAAATTTTCCGGAAAGAAATGAGTTGGTGATTGCAAGCACACATCCTTGGATGTTAAAGAGAGACGACCAACATTTTACGAGATCAACAGGTGCTAAGCCAGGTGGAAAAATTCCTGGAATTGCCTGTGCATTTTGCATTTGAGCTACTCCTTGAGTGACAAAAATGGCAGCGCATAGAGAAATAATTAAGTAGACTGAAACAACAGCTCTGCTTCCCATCTTCTTGGCTAATCTTTTTTTTTTCCTTGTATTTTTGGTTTGTTAGTGAAGGATGGGATGAATTTGCATATGCGAAGATACTTGGAATATATAGGATGATGATACAAGATGTTATCATATAAATTAAAGAGAAACCTATCAGTTTTATTTTTAGTTTCCAAATGAAACTCATGTTAAGGTTTAATGTATTATGTGTTACACAATCTTACATGAAGTTGCATTTACCAACACAGATATTATTTTCTTCTTTCCGTTATCACAAATAAGATCTGAACTTTTTTACACACTGCTTTTTGTTGTTATTATAATTCTTTTTAACTTCTGTGAATGGGTCTCAACCTTAAGATAGTTTACCTTACTGCTTTTTATTATTATTATTATTATTATTATTATTATTATTATTATTATTATTATTATTATTATTATTATTATTATTATTATTATTAATATTCTTTTTAACTTTGGTAAATTGGTCTCAGCCTTAAGATGGTATACCTTAGTTATATTATTTTAGTTAACCTTGTGTAAAATATTAGTCACGTTCTACTTTTTTTAAAGACATAGGGACAAGTAGGTTGTCATGAGTATTTATTAGGACTCTGAGTTATGTTATAACTTTTTATGGTAGCTAAGCCTATTTTGATGAATGCTCTAATGTACAGAAGAATTTTGAATATAAAATTATGTAGTGAACAAAAGATTTGTATGTCATCTTTGCTCCTTCCATTTGCATGGTTTATATAATGAGTAAAACATAGGACGAGAGAAATAAATTAACTGCATTGTGACAAAAATGACAACTGCATAAATACGATTATCTATTGTTATAATTATACGGATATTTGATGTTAATATTGTAATAAAGGTAATTTTAATTTTATTATGTGCATGTGAGCAAGCTATAAACTAAACGAGTCTTCTTTCGGTCCACATTAATCCCCCTGGTTTAATTAAGAAATTTGAGTAGAGATTTAGTTTGACCAAAAAACAAAGGTTTAGTTTGGAGTGGTGTCTGATATGATCGAGTCCATTTAACCCAATTTGGAAACTTTTGTACACAATAATACATAATCTTTTCGTGTTGTCTAAAACAATCAAATAATTTTTCATAATTTTAAAAACAGTTTTCGTTAAAAATAATATTTGGAGTTATATTACCTTTTCCTTCTTCCATTGAATAAAACAAAAGGCCAATAAAACAAGAATTTTCTCTGCATTTAAAGGCCTCTCAAACAAAATTTTGAAATTTAATCACATCATTTAAGTTTATAATTATTTTATGTTGTTTTTAAGAGAATAAAAGAATGATTAACTAGAGTAGATTTTGTGTGGTTCTCAATTTTGATATAAGTGTTTCTCAAAGTTAATTGACTTAAGATGAACAACTAACCCTTTTTCGTATATATACATATAGAGTGATTACACTCATACAAAATTCGAGCAAGACACATTGGTAAAATATTTAACTATTTTTTTTGTTGAAACGAATATAGCTTTAGTTTACTTTATTGAGAAATGCTACACATAGGGAACTCTCCAAAGGTAGCAATGCTATTGGATATTTAATAACATGTTGATGCATGCTCTAATGAAATATAAGAATTTGGTTATAATTAAAAGAAAGCAACAAAGCATTGTATGTCATCCTTTTCTTGTTGTATATGGATTGCTAATATAAAAAGGAATATAATGATAGGACAAGAAAAATGAAATAATTGTCCTGCTAAAAACTAAAATAACAAAGATATACGAATGGAAACTTAATATCATGCTTGTGGTTTAAAAAAAAAGGTTTACGCGCTTATGCCACTATTTGATATATGTATTGTAATAAAACTTATATTTTAAATATGTAAGTGTAAGATTAGAAAAAAAAAACTAAAGATGATTTTTTCTCGTATATGTTATTGTAGCAATTTCTAGTCAGCAGATTTTGTTTTCTAGCATTTGGAGGTTTTACTCCAAAAAGATCTTTGGGTGAACTTCATTTTTTAAAAAAAATTACAGATTTACTTTAGAGGTATGTGTTATCTTTTCTTTACCTTCCATAAACCGATGGCAAATGCCGATAAAATAGAATTGCTTTGACATCTTAAGGCATCTAAATCCCATCTGTGTCAATTTATCTGATTACACTTCATTTGATGTTTAATCCTTTTTTTTTAGAGTCGTGTTTGTGTTGCAAGTATGTTTTTATATAATAGTTTACATCGTAAGCCGGCTTAAGATAGATAACAAACCCATTTACGGTGACGTATTTTCTAATTATATAACTATGTCAATGAACCAAGAAACATTGAAAAGTCTTTTAGATAAAATTTTGAAAAGAATACATTGCTAAAATTTTACTCTTGTGAGAAAAGCTACATATACGGCTCTCCAACTATTTGAGTTCACACTTTAAAAACTTAGACTTTGAAGCTAATAAACTAGTCTAAAATGGTAGAATAATCATTGTGATTTCAGTTGTGTGCAGGAGAGTTAGGGATGATATGCGCACAATTGTCCTTGAGGAGAGGAGGGAAGAAAGGATTCAAAGGAAACATCTGAGGCCAACAATTTGCATCTAAATTTGAAAACGCCTTACAGCATGCGGCTTCAACATTTTCAAATTTTCCAGAAAGAAATGAGTTGGCGATTGCAAGCACACATCCTTGGACGTTAAAGAGAGATGACCAACATTTTACGAGATCAACAGCAGCTAAGCCAGGTGGAATAATTCTTGGAATTGCCTGTGCATTTTGCATTTGAGCTACTCCTTGAGTGACAAAAATGGCAGCGCATAGAGAAATAATTAAGTAGACTGATACAACAACTCTGCTTCCCATCTTCTTGGCTAATCTGTTTTTTTTTCCTTGTATTTTTGTTTTGGTTTGTTAGATAAGGCTGGGATGAATTTGGATATGCGAAGATACTTGGAATATATAGGATGATGATACAAGATGTTATCATATAAATTAAAGAGAAACCTATCAGTTTTAATTTTAGTTTCCAAATGAAACTCATGTTAAGGTTTAATGTATTGTGTGTTACACTATCTTACTTTAAGTTGCATTTACCAACAGACATATTATTTTCTTTTTGTGTTATCATAAATAAGGTCTGAACTTTCTTTTAATACACTGTTTTTTTATTGTTATTGCTTTTAACCTCTGTAAATGGGTCTTAATTTTAAGATAATTTATCTTACTGTTTTTTTATTGTTATTATTATTATTCCTTTTAATTTCAATCAATGGGTCTCAGCCTTAAGATAGTTTACCGTAGTTATTTCATGTTCTATTCTATTTTTCTAAAGAACATAGGGATAAGTAGGTTGTCATTAGAGTTTTCAGCCCAACCCGTGGCCCGCGGGTTCGGCCCATATAAACCCATCACGGGGCGGGCTTGGACATGTAGTTTAGTGTCCATGAAATTGCGGGTTTCACAGGTCTAACCCAAGCGGGTTAAGAAAGATGGCTCTCAAAAAGCACAATGTAATTGTGTCCATGAAATTTTAGTGGTTGCTAAGAAAGATGGCTCTCAAAAAGCACAATGCAAGCACTGCAAAATTGAATATGCACATGACTCCCACAAGAATGGAACTAATGTTATGAGACGCCATCTACTAAAGTGTAATCTTAAGGCTACAACTGGTGATATTCGTCAAATGGGGCTCAATGCATAAGCAAAACTGCAAGCAAGGAAGTATGATCACATTATTTTTCGTCAGTTGGTAGCAAAGTGTATCATTCAGCATGATTTACCATTTTCATACGTTGAGTATGAGAGGGTCAGATCAGTTTGGAAGTACTTGAATGTAGATGTGAATTTTATCAGTCGCAACACAGCTGCGAAGATGTTTACAAGTTCTATCTGACTGAGACAGATATTTTGAAAAAAGAATTAGCTAATCTTCCTGGACGGATTAGCTTTACTTCTGATCTATGGACGGCAATCACACATGAAGGTTACATGTGTTTGACAGCACACTATGTAGACAGAGACTGGAAACTGAAGAACAAGATTCTTGCATTTTGTGCGCTACCGCCTCCACACGCTGGTTTTCAGTTAGCAATGAAGGTTCTTGATGAAATGAAAGAATGGTGTATCGATAGAAAAGTGTTTTCACTCACACTTGACAATGCTACAAACAATGATTCTATGCAAGATATCTTGAAAACTCAGCTTGTGCTGCGAAACGATTTGGTGTGTGATGGAAAATTCTTTCATGTTAGATGTTCTGCGCATATCCTCAACCTTATTGTTCAAGATGGACTCAAAGTAATCGGCAATTCATTGCAGAAGATCAGGGAGAGTATCAAGTTTGTCAAAGCATCTGATACTCGTGAGCAGCTCTTTGCAAAATGTGTTGAATCTGTACGTCCTAAAACGAAGGCTGGGTTGCTTCTGGATGTTACAACACGATGGAATTCTACATATAAAATGATTGAAATAGCCCTGAAGTATCAAGCAGCATTTGGTCATCTCAAACTAATTGATGGGGAAGAATTACAAGTTTCACCCAAGTGAGGATGAATGGAGACGATTGCAGGAGATGAGTGATTTCTTGAAGCCCTTTGATGAGATTACTCGTCTCATTTCAGGATCGACATATCCTACTTCCAACTTGTATAACATGCAAGTATGGAGAATTAAAAACTGGCTGGCAGTGAATAAAACAAGTAGAGATGATGTTGTCCGAAGAATGGTCATACCGATGCAGGAGAAGTTTCAAAAGTATTGGGACGAAGTCAGCGACATCTTTGCTATGGCTACAGTTTTTGATCCACGTCTGAAACTAAAACTTGCAGAGTTTTGTTTTGGTAAGGTTGACAAAGATTTTTTGGAAGAAAAGATGAAAGATTTGCGTGAGAAACTGCAAACCTTTTTTGCCGCCTATGAGACCAAGGAAAATTCGACTTCTCCTTCTGCAGAAATACATGAAACTGCTCAAGACCAGGTTGTAGAGGATGAACAAAATGAAAGTTTCAGCAATTATGATGTGAGTTTTATTTTGATTTTGATTTTATTTTTAACTAACTCTTAAATATTTATCTAATTAACACCTCAAGAACATATAAACAATTTTCAGGACTTCTTTTCCTTCTGCAAAGCCAATGTCGTTGTTAGTGGGAAATCACCACTGGAGATTTACCTTGAAGAACCACCTTTAGATGGGAAAGTGTTTGCGAGTTTGGATATCCTGAAATATTGGAAAGACAACTCGAAACGTTTTGGTGCTCTGGCTTTAATGGCGTGTGATCTTCTTAGCATACCTATCACAACCGTAGCTTCTGAATCGTCTTTCAGCATTGGCGCTCGGGTTTTGAACAAATACAGAAGTCGCTTGCTGCCTAAACATGTTCAAGCACTAATATGTAGTCAGAACTGGTTAAAGGGATTTGAAGCTTACGAAAATGGTAATAATCTTATTACAACAAGTAATTAAGACTACTATCATGTTTCTTGATCATTATTTTAGTTATCTAATTCATTTTGGGTCATATATGTAGAGGAAGATGAAGAATCTGTTGATGATGAGACATTACCATCCTTTGAATCCATTGTTGATGAAGAAGATGATGGTTGATGGAGTATCATTAAAGTTAGTGTTTCAGTTCAGCTTGTTGGTTTTTACATTTCCTTTTAGAATTTAAATTTGAGATATTTGGAGTTTATTTGGTGTTGGATTTTTTTGGAATTTATTTGGTGTTGGATTTATGTTTGGAATTGTTTTGGTGTTGCTTTTCTGTTCTTTTGGTTTTAGTAAGCATTGTTGTGTCTCACTCTCAGTGTCTCTTGCTTTCAGAGCAACTATCTCGTTTCTTACTTTCAAAGAAACTACGTTTCAAGTCAACTAACTTGTATGAGCCGATGTTGACACGTCTAAGTGGTATGTTTCTTTTCTAAGAACAACAAGGTTGTTTCATACAAGCTGATAAGTTTGAGATTAATAAAGAACAAAAACTGAGACAAAGAACAATAACTTTGAGATAATGCGTGTGTTGAAAGTGTTTTGAGAATCTTATGTTGTTTTAATGCGGGTAACCCACGGGTCAACCCGCAAACAAAGTAAACTATGCGGGGCGGGCTTGGACAAGATTTCTCTGGCCGCAACCCGCCACGGGCCAACCCGCACGGTCTGATGAGCTGATTGAACCGCCACGGGCCTGTCCAGCTGGACGGGGGTCAACCCGTCTGACAATTCTAGTTGTCATGATTATTTATTTAGATATGGAGTTATGTAGTAACTTTTAATGGTAGTTAAGCCTATTTTGATGCATGCTCTAGTCTAATGTACAGAAGAATTTTGAATAAAAAATTATGTAGTGAACCAAAACTTTGTATGTAATCTTTCTTTGTAGTATGATCATCATCCAGAAGTTTGCATATTCAACATGCAGATTAATTCTTCACACAATCACTTAGTTGCATCTTTCGTTTTTTAGTAGCAATTGGGTTCAAAAACATTTATTACTTATCTAAATTAACATGTCTCACAAACAACTAATGAGCTAACAATAACGTCTGCCAAGTAAAACAAACTGAATAAGATACATAGGTTTAGGAGTACACATGGACGTGCAGGGAAAAATTTAACCAAAACCGGTTTTAGAGAAACAAAACAAAAAACACTGACCAGGTCAGATATAGAGACTCCTTAAAAGGCTTTTTACACCTTGCGGACTTGGATGTTATGAGTCGACTGAGACCGCCAGATTGGTTGTGACCCGCTCTGTACAATCGCTATTTCCTCTCCTTTCTTCACCATTCCTTGTTTCTGTTCATCCAAAAGTTAGCAACTCAAACTTTTATATCCAAAACCACAAAGGATCCGCTGAATGTATATGTCTAGAAATAGAAAATCGAAAGCTACTTAAAGAGTTTTCTTTCTAAGAGATCCTTTAGAGTTTACCAGTAGGGTAGCCAAAGCTTTAGTGAAAGTGTCCTCTGCATCATCAGAGAACTCCATATATATGGGGCACACACCTTGATACAAGGCTAATCTTTGCTGTATTTTTTTCCTGCAGAGCAAAACCTCTACCATGAGTTCTTAAATCTACCAGTTGTCAGCCATTTGATCTGAAATAATAAAACATGGATAACTCACTCATTTGTGAAGGCATAGATTGTGCCAGAAGGGCGATAGTGGCTTAAGAGTATGGCCATGAAACCAGTTCTGGTGAAGACAACAGTTGAAGTTTCAAGTGTGTTTGACATCATGGTTGC
>JABAYD010007116.1:0-26505 GCA_014822095.1 Diplotaxis tenuifolia | reverse complement strand
TGTCCAAAATAAGAAAATTGCTTGACAAAAATCTATTACTAACACTACTTATTATAATTAAAACAAACAATCATCCATCAAATTTCTAGACATAGAAATCTGGTCTTAACCACGACACATATAAACCTAAAAACTACAAATAATAACAGAAGATTTCAAATTTGAATTTAAAAAATACATACGAACCCGGCGCGTAGCGCCGGCACACAACTAGTATATATATATGAAAAAGGGTTAGTTGTTCAGTTTAAGTCAACTAGCTTTGAGAAAAACCTAAATCGAAATTGAGAACCACACAAAACCTACTCGAGTTAATCATTCTTTTATTCTCTTAAAAGATACTTATTAATTTAAATGATGTGATTAAATTTCCAAACTATAGTTCGAGAGGCCTTTAAATGCTGAGAAAAGTCTTGTTTTATTGGCCTTTTGGTTTATTCAAGGGAAGAAGGAAAAGGTAATATAACTTCAAATATAACTTTTTAAAGAAAACTGTTTTGACAATTATGAAAAATAAGTGATTGTTTTAGACAAAACGAAAAGATTATGTATTACTGTGTAAATGTTTTTCCAAATTTCGTTAAACGGACACAGTCATTTCAGATACCATTCCAAACCAAATCTCTACTCAAATTTCTTAGTTAAACCAGGGGGATTAATGTGGGCCGAAAGAAGACACGTTTAGTTTATAGCTTGCTCACACATACATATATAAATTAAAAATACCTTTATTAAAAATATTAATATCAAAGATCGGTATAATTATAACAATAAATAATCATACTTATAGAGTTGTCATTTTTTTCACCATGACAGTTAATTTATGTCTCTCGTCCTTTCTTTTACTCATTATATCAACCATGCAAATAGAAGGAGCAAAGATGACATACAAAGCTTTGGTTCACTACATAATTTTATATTCAAAATTCTTCTGTACATTAGAGCATTCATCAATGTAAAAGTTACAACATAACTCAGATTCTAAATAAATACTCACGACAACCTACTTGTCCCTATGTCCTTAAAAAAGTAGAACGTGACTAATATTTTACACAAAGTTAATTAAAATAATATAACTAAGGTAAACCATCTTAAGGCTGAGACCCATTTACAAAGGTTAAAGGGAATAATAATAATAACAATAAAAAGCAGTAAGCTAAACTATCTTAAGGTTGATATCCATTTACAGAAGTTAAAAGGAATAATAATAACAACAAAAAGCAGTGTGTCAAAAGAAAGTCCAGATCTTATTTGTGATAACGCAAAGAAGAAAATAATATATGTGTGGGTAAATGCAACTTAATGTAAGAAAGTGTAACACATAATACATTAAACCTAAACATGAGTTTCATTTTGAATATAAAAATTAAAACTGATATATTTCTCTATGATTTATATGATAACATCTTGCATCATCATCCTATATATTCTAAGTATCTTCGCATATCCAAATTTATCTCAACTTTTACTAGCAAAGCAAAAAAAACAAGGAAAAAAAAAACAGATTAGCGAAGAAGATGGGAAGAAAAGCTGTTGTTTCAGTCTACTTAATCATTTCTCTATGCGCTGCCATTTTTGTCACTCGAGGAGTAGCTCAAATGTAAAATGCGCAGACAATTCCAGGAATTTTTCCACCTGGCTTAGCACCTGTTGATCTCGTAAAATGTTGGTCATCTCTCTTTAACGTCCAAGGATGTGTGCTTGCAATCGCCAACTCATTTCTTTCTGGAAAATTTGAAAATGTTGAAGCCGCATGTTGTAAGGCGTTTTCAAATTTAGATACAAATTGTTGGCCTCAAATGTTTCCTTTGAATCATTTCTTCCCTCCTCTCCTCAAGGACAATTGTGTGCATATCGTCCCTAACTCCCCTGCACACAACTGAAAGCACAATGATTATTCAAGCATTTTAGACTAGTTTATTAGCTTCAAAGTCTAAGTTTTTAAAGTGTGAACTCAAATAGTTGGAGAGCCTTATATGTAGCTTTTCTCACTAGAGTAAAATTTAGCAATATATTCTTTTCAAAATATTATCTAAAAGACTTTTCAATGGTTCTTGGTTCAATATATATAGTCTATAACTAGAAAATACATCACCGTAAATGGGTTTGTTATCTTAAGATATAAAAACATATTAGCAACACAAACACGACTCTAAAAATAAAGAATTAAACATCAAATGAAGTTTAATCAGATAAATTGACACAAATGGGATTTAGAGGCCTTAAGATGTCAAATAAATACTATTTTATCGGCATTTGCCATCGGTTTATGCAAGGTAAAGAAAAGATAACACATAACTCTTATGTAAATCTGTAATTTTTTTTAAAAAAAATTGAACTTCGCCCAAATAACTTTTTGGTGTAAAACCTCCAAACGCTAGAAAAACAAAATCTGTTGACTATAAATTGAAACAATTACGTTAGGGAAAAAAATCATCTTTAGTTTTTCTAATCTTACACGTACATATTTAAAATATGAGTTTTATTACAATACTTATATCAAATTAGTGGCATAAGCGAGTAAAACTTTTAAAAAAAAATCAAAAGCATGATATTAAGTTTCCATTCGTATATCTATGTTATTTTAGTTTTTTACCAGGACAATTATTTCCATTTTCTTGTTCTATCATTATATTCCTTAGTAAATTAGCCATCCAAATACAATAAGAAAAGGATGACATACAATGCTTTGTTACTATTTCTTAATTATAACCAAATTCATATATTTGATTAGAGCATGTATCAACATGTTATTAACTATCCAATAGCATTACTACCTTTGGAGAGTTCCCTATAAGTAGCATTAATTTCTCAATAAAGGGAAATTAAAGCTATATTCGTTTCAACAAAAAAAAAATAGTTAACAATTTTTACCAATGTGTCTTGGTCGAATTTTGTATGAGTGGAGTCACTTTACATATATATATATATATACACAAAAAAGGGTCAGTTGTTCTGTTTAAGTCAACTAACTTTGAGAAAAACCTATATCAAAATTGAGAACCACATAAAACTTACTCGAGTTAATCATTCTGTTATTCTCTTAAAAAGTACTTATAAAATTAAATGATGTGATTAAATTTCCAAACTATAGTTTGAGAGGCCTTTAAATGCTGAGAAAAGTCTTGTTTTATTGGCCTTTTGGTTTATTCAAGGGAAGAACGAAAAGGTAATATAACTTAAATATAACTTTTTAAAGAAAACTGTTTTGACAATTACGAAAAATAAGTGATTGTTTTAGACAAAATGAAAAGATTATGTATTACTGTGTAAATGTTTTTCCAAATTTCGTTAAACGGACTTAGTCATTTCAGATACCACTCCAAAACAAATCTCTACTCAAATTTCTTAGTTAAACCAGGGGGGTTAATGTGGACCGAAAGAAGACTCGTTTGGTTTATAGCTTGCTCACACATACATATATAAATTAAAAATACCTTTATTAAAATATTAATATCAAAGATCGGTATAATTATAACAATAAATAATCATACTTATAGATTTGTCATTTTTTTCATAATGACAGTTAATTTATGTCTCTCGTCCTATATTTTACTCATTATATCAACCATGCGAATGGAAGGAGCAAAGATGACATACAAGCTTTGGTTCACTACATAATTTTATATTCAAATTTTTTCTGTACATTAGAGCATTTATCAAAACAAAAGTTACAATATAACTCAGATTCTACGTAAATACTCACGACAACCTACTTGTCCCTATGTCCTTAAAAAGTAGAACGTGACTAATATTTTACACAAGGTTAACTAATATAATATAAGTAAGGTAAACCATCTTAAGGCTGAGACCCATTTACAAAAGTTAAAGGGAATAATAATAATAACAATAAAAAGCAGTAAGGTAAACTATCTTAAGGTTGATACCCATTTACAGAAGTTAAAAGGAATAATAATAACAACAAAAAGCAGTGTGTCAAAAAAAAAGTCCAGATCTTATTTGTGATAACGCAAAGAAGAAATAATATATGTGGGTAAATGCAACTTAATGTTGATACCCATTTACAGAAGTTAAAAAGAATAATAATAACAACAAAAAGCAGTGTGTCAAAAGAAAGTCCAGATCTTATTTGTAATAACGCAAAGAAGAAAATAATATATGTGGGTAAATGCAACTTAATGTAAGAAAGTTTAACACATTATACATTAAACCTAAACATGAGTTTCATTTTGAATATAAAAATTAAAACTGATATGTTTCTCTATAATTTATATGATAACATTTTGCATCATCATCCTATATATTCTAAGTATCTTCGCATATCCAAATTCATCCCAACTTTTACTAACAAACCAAAAAAAAAACAAGGAAAAAAAAACAGACTAGCCAAGAAGATGGGAAGCAAAGCTTTTGTTTCAGTCTACTTAATTATTTCTCTATGCGCTGCCATTTTTGTCACTCGAGGAGTAGCTCAAATGCAAAATGCGCAGACAATTCCAGGAATTTTTCCACCTGGCTTAGCACCTGTTGATCTCGTAAAATGTTGGTCATCTCTCTTTAACGTCCAAGGATGTGTGCTTGCAATCGCCAGCTCATTTCTTTCTGGAAATTTTGAAAATGTTGAAGCCGCATGCTGTAAGGCATTTTCAAATTTAGATGCAAACTGTTGGCCTCAAATGTTTCCTTTGAATCCTTTCTTCCCTCCTCTCCTCAAGGACAATTGTGCGCATATCGTCCCTAACTCCCCTGCACACAACTGAAAGCACAATGATTGTTCTACTATTTTAGACTAGTTTATTAATTTTAATGTCTAAGTTTTTAAAGTGTGAACTCAAATAGTTGGAGAGCCTTATATGTAGCTTTTCTCAATAAAATAAAATTTTAGCGATTTATTCTTTTCAAAATATTATCTAAAAGAATTTTCAATGTTTCTTGGTTCATTATACATAGTTATATAATTAGAAAATACATCACCGTAAATGGGTTTGTTATCTATCTTAAGTCGGCTTACGATGTAAGCTATTATATAAAACATACTATGAACACAAACACAACTCTCAAAAAAGGAATTAAACATCAAATGAAGTGTAATCAGATAAATCGACACAAATGGGATTTAGAGGCCTTAAGGTGTCAAAGCAATTCCATTTTATCGGCATTTGCCTTCGGTTTATGCAAGGTAATGAAAAGATAACACATAATTCTAGAGTAAATCTGAAAATTAAAAAAGCAATTTGAACTTCACCCAAATATCTTTCTGGACTAGAACCTCCAAATGTTAGAAAACAAAATCTGTTAACTATAAATTGATACAATAATGCAAGGGAAAAAATCATCTCTAATTTATTTTTAATCGTACACATTAATATTTAAAATATGAGTTTTATTACCATACTTATATCAAAGAGTGGAATCAGTGTAAACGTTTTTAAAAAAAATCAAAAGCATGATATTAATTTTCCATTCGTATATCTTTGTCATTTTTTTTACCGGGACAGTTATTTCCTTTTTCTTGTCCTGACATTATATTCCTTATTACATTAGCCATCCAAATACAACAAGAAAAGGATGACATACAATGCTTTGTTACTATTTTAAATTAGAACCAATATGTCATTAGAGCATGCATCAACATCTTATTAACTATCTAATAGCATTATTACCTTTGGAGAATTCTCTATATGTAGCATTTCTCAATAAACAAAAATTATAGCTATATTCGTTTCAACATAAAAAAAATAGTTAACAAGTTTTACCAATGTTCTTGGTCAAATTATATATATATATGAAAAGGGTTAGTTGTCCATCTTAAGTCAACTAACTTTGAAAAAAAAAACTTATCTCAAAATTGAGAAACCGCACAAAACCTACTCGAGTTACTCATTCTTTTATTCTCTTAATAAAGATAAAATTCTTATTACTTTAAATGATGTGATTAAATTTCCAAACTATAGTTTGAGAGGCCTTTAAATGCTGAGACAATTCTGGTTTTATTGGCCTTTTGGTTTATGTAAGTGAAGAAGGAAAAGGTAAAATAACGCAAATATACTTTTTTAAAGAAAGTCGTTTTGACACTTATGAAAAATAATTTGATTGTTTTAAACAAAACTGAAAGATTGTGTATTCTTGTGTACAAAATTTTCCAAATTGGGTTAGATAGACTCAATCATATCAGATACCACTCCAAACTAAATCTCTACTCATATTTCTCAGTTAAATTGGGAGAATTAGCGTGGAACGAATGAAGACTAAATAAAAATTCACTTTTATTAAAATATTAATATCAAAGTGGAGTGTAAGTATAACAATAAGTAATCATACTTATAGGGTTGTCATTGTTTTCACCAAGACAGTTAATTTATGTTTCTCGTCCTATCTTTTACTCATTACATCAACCATGCAAGTAAATGGAAAGATGACATACAAAGCTTTCGTTCACTACATAATTTTATATTCAAAATTCTTCTATACATTAGAGCATGCATCAAATAGGCTTAAATATCATAAACAATTACAGCATAATTCAGATTCTAAATACATACTCATGACACCTACTTGTCTTTATGTCTTTAAGAAAAGTATGACATGACTAATATTTTACACGCAGTTAACTTAAGTAATATAACTAAATTAAACTGTCTTTATGGCTGAGACCCATTTACAGAGGATACAAGGATTAAAAATAATAACAAAAAGCAGTGCCGGCCCGGATTTTATTAGCGCCTAAAGCGAATTCAAAAAATGATGTTTTTCAAATCTTGCCAAAAATTTTATATAATAAAAATATAACAAATATTATAATATATGTTATTAGCCCAAATATAGTTGATTGCTTATGAAATATCAATAAAAATTACTTTAGTTTTTAAGAAGGTAAACTTAAATTTTTATTTATGCAGAAATAACTTTTATCGGAATTATCAAACTACAAACAATATGGGTTAGTTCCATGTTCTAATAGCATTTTTACCAAAAAAAAACTAATTTATGAAATATAGCTAAACATATGATAATATCACATAAATATCAACTATTTCGTATCAAACTGTCTTGAGCTCTATATCAATTTTAAGTTTGTTTGATTCTAAAGTTTTTTTAAAAAATCACAAGAACTTAGTAGATGCAACTATGCTGAGGTAGAACATCAATCACAATGAAACGTGATGAGAAATTGGTTACTGGGAAAGAAAAATAAACAACAACAACAACAAAAAAAACAGCAAGAAGATAAATTGTCTTCTTCTTAATAAAACAATGAGGAGATTTTGTTTAGTAACATATTTATTCTAATAAAATATCACTAAATATGAAATGCATAATAAAGGAAACTAGAGTTCTCAAAGTTATCAAAATTGTCCGTATCTTTCAATGAATCAAATCTTGACCTGTTATTAATTTCAGAAAATGGAAATTGTTATTAAAAAAAAAGATGGGAGGGTAGCTTTGAACCCGAAGACGCATTTGTCCTTAACTTGGTGTGAGATTGGTGTGTTTGTGAGTTAGTCGGCATTTCTTAAAAAAATTATAAAGAAGTTATCAAGTTATACACTCGAAGCAATCAAATTGCTTACATCATTTGAGGTTTGTGCATATGGTATTTTTTTTCATTTCAATTTTTTTTTTAATTTAATTTTTAACTTATTATATAAAATATTATGTTAATATATGCCGCGAATAAATGATAATATTGTAAATATACTGTAGAAAATTTTAAATTCTTGAAAATATTATTAGAGCTCCCTAGGGTATTTTCACAAAAAGAATATTTAAGACCATCTTCAAAAATATATATGGTCTTAGAATTCTACATCAATTTTTTTTATTTGAAAATAATCAAATTAAAAAATATAGATACTTGTTTAGTTCTAAATTTCAAAAAGAGAGAGAGGGTCAAACAATTTTTTTAGGAGAGATGAGAGAGAGAGAGAGAGAGAGAGATAGAGATAGAGAGAGAGAGAGAGGGAGAGAGAGAGAGAGATGTACAAATTTAAAAAGAAATACTAACCAATCAGAAAATGATCTTCAGAAAATTCTCTCTGCGAAAGGTATAGACCTCTGAAGATGATGATGAAGAAGATGATGATGAGAGATATAAACGCAGAGTGAAGGAGAAGGAGAGAGGGCGGAAGATGATGAGAGAGATAAACGCAGCGTAAAAAAAAGGAGCGGAGGCGGAGGGATAAAGATAGGGGGAAGAGACGGTCTGAGAGAAGGAAGAGTAGTGATTCTGAAGATGATGAGAGAGATAAACACAGAGTCAAGAAGATGAATCGTCTCAAAAGATATCCAAGCTGTCACATGCCTTCTTGCATTTCTCTCCTTCTAAATATGGTAAAACGTCATTTGAAAAACCATCCGCAACAGGACTTTATCCAAATCAGAGTATCGATCTAATCAAATCCTCGTGATAGAGTCGTGCCAATCCGGTGTTATACGTCTGCCAAGAAGTCTTCATGTCACTCGAATCCAAACCATGTAACTATAAGGACAAGCAAAAAATAGATGGTCCCTAGTTTCAATTTTCTCCCCACACAACATACATTCGTGATGGATTCCCCATGCCCTTATACGATCTCCCGTAGACAGACAATTCTTGACTACTAACCAAATTATGAAAGAGTACCTCGGTACAGCCTGCGTGAACCAAATCACAGTGCTCCATTCAACCTTCTCTCGCTTCTCTCGTATCTGATCCCATGTCCTACTAGCCGAGAAGGAACCTTTGTATACACCGTGATCGTGCTTCCACAGATAACGTGTGCCCTGCTCTCCTGTTGTATCAATAAGTTTCCCTACTCCCAGCCAGTTATCAAACCAGAAGTAAACCGACTGGCCATTTCGGACCTCGAAGCTGAGAAACTGGTACGCAACATTCTTTAATTTCAGCAACTTCCTCCATATCCATGAACCTTGAGAATTTTCTTTGACATCCCAAAAAGAACTGTCTCTCAAAAGGTAATGCTGAATCCATGATTTCCACAAGGAATTACCTGAAAATAGACGCCAAATTAGACTTAAAGCAAAGACTTTAGTAGAGTCTCTAAATCGTCACAGCCCTAACCCTCTTTCTTCTTTAGGGTAACACAAATCAGCCCATGAAACTTTTGCACTGTAAGTCTGTGTAACAGAACCAGACCAGAGGAAAGCATTACATAGACTCTCAATCGCACCAAGACATCCCATATGTAATATGAAAATGGAGCTCCAAAAATTCACAATGCTATAGATGACTGACTTGATGAATTGCAGCCTCCCTGCATAGGAAAGCG
Organism: Diplotaxis tenuifolia; assembly: GCA_014822095.1. Taxonomy (NCBI): domain Eukaryota; kingdom Viridiplantae; phylum Streptophyta; class Magnoliopsida; order Brassicales; family Brassicaceae; genus Diplotaxis; species Diplotaxis tenuifolia. The sequence continues at coordinate 17,275 of JABAYD010007116.1, read as the reverse complement.
TTTTATTCACCCAAGACATCAATCTCTTGCTAACTTTATCAATCAGTGGCTCATAATCCTGCTTTGTAAGTGATTTTGTAGTCAACGGGAGCCCAAGGTAGCGAATGGGTAATATACCCATTCCTATGCCATTTTCAGATGCTGCAGTCCCAATATCCATTCCACATCCTCCTGAGATGAAAATTGTGGATTTGGCTGCATTTATACGTAGACCTGAAAACCCCAGCAAACCGGTTCATCACCTGTAAGACCCCTTCTAGCGATTGCACGGACCCATCTGTAAAAACTAGTATATCATCTGCAAAAATTAGGTGCGTCAAGTTAGAAAGAACCTTCCTAGATACTCCATTGGAGATGGTCCAAGGTAGAAAATGATCAAAAAAAATTTCATTGAAAGCTAAATATACTCTTATACCCATAGGGTTAACTAACCCTAGATTTTTTTTTTTTTTTGTTTATAGTAAAGGGTAGAGTTTTGGGGTAGTGTTTAATATATTCAAAAATATAAAACAAATATTAAAAAAAATTAAAAAATAATTTCAAAAAACATTTTTAAATTTCAAAAGAAAATTAAAAAAATACAATTCAGAAAAATAAATTTATGAAAAAGTGTGAATCTGAAAAACATATAATCCAAAATATAAAAGAATATTTTTATTTTTTATTTTTATTTATTTATTATTTATATACTCATAAAGCAAATGGAACAAAAATCTTTTATCTTTTTAATGAAACATCTTTTGGTGATTTTCTTTTTTAAAGACATCTTTTGTGACAAAAACTTGAAAAAGACCATTTGAGATAATTTCTATTATTATCTATGTTGTATAATAAAAAGAATTTTAAATTTTATATATTTATTAGTAAAAATTATATTTTGTTATATTCAAATATATTTAAAATCCGCACCGCTTATAATATTTTTACCATTGTACTATTAGTTTTGTACCACCTTTGATTTTTGTTACCATTCATATTTACCCACAAATGTTCCATTGTTTATAGAACCGCAGACAAACCGTACCGCACTATCTAATCCGCTTGTTCCGCACCGCTCAACCCGATGTTACCATTCACGCTCCACATTTATTATTGTACTTTTTTTCTTTTTTCTTTTAAACTAAAGTTACATATAAAAAAGTAAAGTGAATGGTAACAGCGTTCCTGTCCCGCATAGTGGTACACGTTAACCCGCCTTAAACATTCAATACCTAAGGCTCTGGATGGTAACTGTAAATTAAGCGGTGCGGGACAAACGGTTTAACTGCGATGCAGTTTTAACAGTTATAAAAACATATAGATATATGGTATATGTGAATTTCCATTATCGCTTCAAAATGAGTAAGAACATAAGGATTGCTAGAGAAATCAGAAGTTGTTATCCCTGGATTCTTTGGTTCCTTTGGAAGAACAGAAACAAGTTGTTGTTTGAAGGTTCTGAATTTAGAGCGGAGGAGATTGTTACTAAAGCTTATGATGAAGCTTCAGTGTGGCTTGAATCTCAAAAACTTGACGGAGATGGTGAAAAGATTGATCAGGAGCCAGAGTTATCTCATAGGAAAACTTGGAGTAAACCCCCTCAGAACTGGATCAAATGTAACTATGGTTTCCACTGGTCTAAAGAGAAGAAGTTGTTGGGAGCAGCGTGGATAGTAAGAGACTATAGAGGGGAAACTTGGTTACATAGTAGAAGATCCTTTGCGGAAGTATTGAGTCTTCAGGAGACAAAGTTGATTTCACTATACTGGACTATTGAATCAATGGTGTCTCATCGGTTTTATAATGTGATATTTTTAGGGGAGGATGCTACCTTACTCAAGATGATTGAACATCCAAAAGCTTGGTCTTCCTTTACTTCTGAGTTTCACTTGCTTAAAACTCTATTGGGGAGTCTCAGTATGTGGCAAAGTAAAGTGGAAACACGCAGCTCTAATAGATGTGCATTTTTCATAGCCAAAAGTGCTCAACAACTGCAATAGGGTCAATCATATGTTGCGAGAGGTGGTCCTGCTTGGTTGACTGATATACTTTTGGATAACAAAGGCTCCTTCTGATCTGGGTTAGGATCATGCATTCCTTTTTAGGCTGTGATCTAATGGTTTAAGTGGTCGTTCTTGGTTTGATTATATTTTTTGGTTTCATTTAGGCCTTGTTGCCTTATGAATTGTAGGTTTTGTATGGTTCTTTTGTACTTAGGCTTTCATGCCTTGTTTATATATATCCTTTGAGGAAAAAAAAAGATATATTGTATATGTAGAGATTTTTGTTACAGTACGGTTAAAAACGTATAGATATATGGTAATGTAGAGATTTTTGTTGCACTGTGGTGCGTTTTGTAATATTCGAAGTCTAAAGTTTAGAAGGTTTGATCCGGGGAGATATAGACTTCGAACTTTATTTCGAGAGAGATTTAAAGTAATGTGAGAGTTGAAAGTAGATTGGTAATACAATTATGTAAGAGTAATAAACCCACAAAATACTTTTGAAAACGGATTTATTATCCATCTTAAGTCGACTACCGATGAGCTGACAAACTATGGTTTGAGAAGCCTCAAAACGTCAAGACAGATCTAGTTTTGACGGTCTTTCGGTTGAAGAAAAGACAACACATAACTCTAAACAAAGTTGCCTAACAGAAAAGGATGGAATTATACATAAGAAGAAGAAAAAAAATATCAATAGTTTCAGACAACTTTCTGTGTTGTTTTTCTGTGTTAGATGGATGGACTCGATCATATCACATACATCTCCAAGCTAAATGTCTATTCTCAGTAGAACCAGAGAACGAGAAGGCAAAGTTCTATTGATTCTTTTTAGTAGTGGGAGTGAATGATGACGATGATTTAGAGCTCTGAATCTGATCATCTTTAGATGTTTTGATTATAAACAGAAGCGTTTCCACAAGCATCGCCAAAACTAGTCCAAGAATCCCACCCGCAGCACTCTGAAACCCAAAACACCCAATGATTCAAAAATCTCACTTAATCCTGAAATGTTTCCAGAATTAGACGAAAATGATTAACAAACAAAACATACCAAAGCGGACAAAGCTCTGAAGGAAGCGTACCCAATCAGATATCCAGTGAACATGGTAAGACCAACGTGTAGACCTATAGAAACGAGTTTGTGAGCAAACAAAGAAATCTTCAGTGATCTATTTGGGAGCAAAAATGATTTTTACCAAAACCAAGCTGGTCTTTGTAAGAGGAGAAAGGCTCTTCGACATGTTTTAATATCTTTAACAAGCTCAGCATACTCCTTCCTCTCCGCTATTTCTCCCAGCTTAACCAATCTCAGCTTCAGTTCTTCACTCTACCAATACCAAATTAAACATAAATCTCGTTTCCTTAATTAAGCTTTGATTACTCTCACTAATCAAACAGAAAAGCATATTTGGGTTACAATATGAATTGGATTGTGTACATCCCTAGAAATGTTCCATGAATCCCTACCAAATTATGATTCCTTTATTGTCCGAACAGAATCTAACTAGATCAAATTTTTGCCGGATTCAAAAGTAAAAGTTCGAGCTTTGTGTACCTTTTCCCTTGGTTTGGGACTGTTGAAGACGAAATCGGAGCCGGAGAAAAGTCCCAGCAAGTCCGGTCTGGTCGAAGGATCGGATCCTGTCCATATAGCGCGCAGCAATTTGTACGGAACAGTTTTCCTTGAGCGCAGATCAGAAGCGATGTCTCTGAGTTCATCGGAAAGACGATGATCATCGCAGGCCAACGCGAGAAACGACCGCATCGGTTCAGTGGCAGAGAGAATCAGGCCAGAAGCATTTCTCGGGTCGGGTTGATCCATATTTTTGATCGGATTCTGACCGGTTTCAGTTTCAGCTCTATGTTTATAAAGCCACGTTTCTCACGCGCTCTGGAAGATCTCGTTGTGATATCACGCGCGAATAGTTGTAACACGTGAGACGTTGGCTCCGTTTTGGGGCTTTTACTGAATCCTTTGGATCGGATGAGTAGGGTTGGCGTTACTTTATCACGTAAATGGACTAGTTGGACCATTATCCGTTTTCTTACAATAACGAAAGAACTAGTCACCATCCTATAATCATTTTGGTACATAGGAGAAAAAAAAATCCAATCACTTCATATAAGTTTGCTTGTTATTATATATTCTTTGGTACATAGGAGAAAAAATTCCAATCACTTCATATAAGTTTGCTTGTTACTATATTCTTTACGGAGGTTCTTGGTTTAAGAGTTCAAAAGAAATTATAAAATTTTGAAAATATTATTATTGGTTTATGGATATTTAAAAGTCTTATAAAATCCTTTGTTGTTGGTTTGAAAACTTTGAAATTTCAATTTTAAAAAAAAATAGTTATCGTCAATTTTGCAATTATATTAAATTATATTATTATTAGGAAGTAAATTCTCTATATTTTTATTCGTAAGATTACACATTATCCAAATTTTAGCCACAAAAAGTTAAACATTAAAAATATCATGTCTCATAAGATTTTTGAAATCTATATATGTATAAAAACATACGCATGCAAACTCAAAAACTAACTAGTTTACAAAAAAAAAAAACTCAAAAACTAAACATAAAAAGACAATGAAAACAAGACTGATAAAAATCTGTAGCGTACGAAGAACGTGAAAACATCAAACCATAAAATGTATCTGCCTACGTGAACACCAACCCATGATACCAATAAAATAACCTGCATCACCATTAATGTTGACTTGCATTTCCTATTGCATTTGTCCACGTTTTATGATTTACGTTGAGATTCTTTTTGGAAAATTTCTAGAAAGATTTCTGTAAAGAGAAACTTTTTGAAAACTATATAATGAAATTCCATAATAGTCAATAACAATCTATAGAAATCAATACAAAATATTTGACAGAAATTTAGAAAATATTTGTTAAGTATAAATTTTAAAAGCACTTAGCTCCTTCTAAATTATGGTTCCAATAGTCCTTTTTTTTTACTTTTGTAATATGTTGAATTGTAAAGTGAAAGAAATACTTTTTACATGTTGAATTTCTTATATGTGGAAAGCAAAAGACAATCATTTTTATATGTATAGACTGTATCTTCACTAGTTGGAAAAAAAAAATCTTCACTAGTTGGATCACCATTAGTAGTAATTAGCAATCATTTGGATACTCTTTTGGATTTAAATAGAATAGTTAATATTTCAGGTCTTTTGGATTTAGTTTTTAAAATTATGTTCAAATTTAACAAGTGTTCAGATTAACTTTGAATAATAATAGTTCAGATTGAAAAAAAAATTATATAAGTATGTCTAAGATCTATTTTAAATCAAAATTCGTTTCAGATTAGGCTAGTAATATTTTAGGTTCTGATATTTAACATAATTAATTAAATGAAAATAAACTGAATATTTTAAATACTTATTTAGATTTACAACACTCATTTTGAATATTAATTCAGATTATTTTAATTTTTTATTCATTTTAAATTTTGAATTTTTTTGGATTATTTTTTTCGCTGCCTGTTTGAATTTAGATCTGTTGGATTTGGATAATAGTACTTCAAAGATTGCTGTATTCGATTCATTCCGGCAATTTCACCGATCGAATCGAGTTTTCAAATTCGGTTTGCAGTTCATTCGATTTGATGGCGGGGGTGCCGTTACAAACAAACATGCCTAATCACTCCACGTGTGTTACCTAGAATCACGGCTGTAAAAGTTTGGGGGTATTAGTGTAAATATGAGACTTTACAGACAATAATGAGTCAGTATACTATAATTTCTATTATGCATCATCATCTTCTCCATTATGAATCCCTTCCTCCACTTCTGTTTCTCCCCCTAGAAAATTCCGCAAACCCTACAGAAAAAGAGAGAGAGAGAAAAAACAGTTGATGAGAATTCTAGAGAGAGAGAAGAAAAAAATCCTATGATCATCTCTCTATCTCGATCGAAATCGCAGCATTTTTCCATCGTTGCGATACGAGATCCCCTGAATGAAAACCTAACGATCTAGGTTAAATCAATTTAAAAGAATGATTTCGAATCCAAGCCTATTGTCTTACACATGCGTCGCGATCGGAACCGTCGTCCTCGCGGAGTTCGCATCAAAGGAAGAGCCAGGAATCGAAGACGTAGCTTCGCGATGCATCGAGAACACGCCTCCGCACCATTCAATCTTCTCTCACACAGTTCACAAGAAGACATACACATTCGCAATCGACGATGACTCGTTCGTCTACTTCGCGATTACGGACGAAACTATGGAGAAACAAGAATCCTTCCGGGTCCTAAATCGATTGAGATCAGCTGTTGAAGATCTCGTCAGAGTCGGTGGTGGATCCGATTCCTTGATCAACAATCCTTCTCCGCGTTGTCTCCAAGCAAAGATGGATCCTGTTTTCGCGGAGATTGTTGGCGGTGGAGATTTGGATTTGGAATTGGATATGGATTTGGTTGGATCTCCGAGGAGCGTAGCGAGGGAGAGTCGGAATCTGAGTATTGATTCGACGAAAGGGAGGAGAGCTGCGTTGATGCCGCTTCTCGGGAAGCCGTTGAAGGCGTTGAAGAAGAAGAAGAGGTTGCATACGGAAGATTCTGGTGATGTTGGTATGGTTCATGAGACGTCGGAGAAGAAGGTTGATTTATGTGGGAATGGGAACGGTGGAGTGTTGCGCAAGGAACTGAGGAATGGTTTGTTAACGGATCATCATAAGGCGAAACAGATGTGGAAGAAACATGTTTGGGTGGTTTTGATGTTCGATTTCTGCATTTGTGCTGTTCTGTTCGGAATCTGGCTTTGGGTTTGTCAAGGTTTTCAGTGCGTCAATAGCTAAAGTAATCATCATATGTCTCTTTGTACATGTATTGTTTTTCAATCTGCATTGACATTTTTTACTTTGATTCTTTTGCATCTGGGTATTCGTTTTCTGGATCGAATCTGATCCTTTTTTATCTTCTTTAATTTTTAAAATCACAGAATGTGTTGTTTCCAGGAGGTTGAATCCTGGCTTTACATGTTAGTGATGTTCATTGTACTGACAAGCAACATGTGTTTGTTGTATTTGTATGTCTCTTTCTCGGTCTTTTTCTTTTGTTGTATATTCCCCATAACTTGTGTGTGCTGTGATTGAACGTGGGTCGCACAATAATGGATGACAAAATAATAGATGGTTTCAGATCCAGTCACACATTAAATATAAGTACATGCATCTATGGTCGGTGTATATTAAAATATTATTCCAAAAATGAGATGGATTCCAGCAGTTAGATTTCTGAACATGTAACAGTCTGAGTAGATAGTGGTTAAATTACAAACACAACTGAAATAAAAGAATTCGGAAATAAGAAACACAAAGGAAAATTGCTAAGTATGCAACTCTAATCTCAGCCACAAGGTGTGAGTTTCTTGTTACCTGCACCACGAGGATTGTCATCTTTCCATTCATCGAAAGCTCTAGCTTTCACAGCTTCTTCGTCCTTCACACAGTAAAAAACATATGAGATAAATTCTTCTGTAAACTTTTCGTAGATTTAAAGAGAAATGAAAGTAAGAACTAAAAGGTGAACTAAACTTTAGAAATGTCACCTTTAAGTACGATGATCTAAGCTATACCGTTAAAATGGCGTATGCGTAAGAGAGAGTTTAGGGAGAAAATAAAATAATACAAAGTGCCAAAGTAATACATATAAAGGAAAAGATTCTAATGGTCTACATATTATCTGTAACCGGAATGCAAACCGTGACTCATATCATTAACTGCAATAATGCAGCGAAAATAAAAAAAAATAGTAAAAATAGGATAGTAAAAAGGTAAATGGTGTCATAGTATCCCTGTTTGAGATTATTCTTGTCTTCAAAGATGGAAATGAAGATACTGAGAAATGAAGTCCTTGTAGAACTCCAATGTTGCATCTTTAAGACGCTCCCCTTTCCGTTGGACCACAACCACGTCTCTGCGTTTTGCCATCTTAATTTCCAGAATCACTTCAGACTCTTTAGAAGTACCCAGATCATAACATAACTGAGGTGAGGTTGGTGATGTCTTTGGAGGGTTGGGGCAGAGTTTTAACTAGCTTGCATGGAACACATTGTGAACAGCAGCTTCATGGGGAAGATCCAGACGATAAGCTGTAAAGCCCACGGTATCAATTACTTTAAAAGGTCCATAATAGCGTGGATATAACTTATGTGAAACCTTCCTGTTCTTGAGTGTATTCTGCCTGTAAGGTTGAAGCTTGAGATAGATGTAATTGCCAGTCACAAAAGTCTTCTGTGATCGGTGTGAACCAGCCGCTTGCTTGTTCCTGTTTTGAGCTCTCAACAAGTGGAACTTAAGCATAGAGATTACCTCTTCCCTCTTACGTTAACTCTTGTTTACCAGTGTAGAAGTGCTTTCACCCGGGAGATAAGGAAGGTGTAGGGCAGAGTGGTAGGTCGTGTTATACCTCCTTTCTGCAAGAGCGATCCATTTGCTCTAAGTCTTTGGAGTCTCAGCTATCATGCATCTTAAGTACGTTTCCAGTGTCTTGTTTCTGATCTATGTTTGCACATCGGTTTGGGGGTGATAGGGAGTGTCTACTCCATGTACCCGAACAGTTCTTTCCAAACTTCACTTGTGAAAGTAGGATATCTGTCACTCACGATATCTTTCGGGAGACCATGAAGCTTGAAGACATTATCTAAATAAGCATTAGCAACTTCAATAGCAAGAGAGAGAGGGATAAAATGTGCATTATTACTGAACATGTCAATAACAACCAGAATGAAGTGTTTACCAGTGGATAGAGGGAGCCCTTCGATGAAATCCATGCTGATTGATGCCCAAACACCTTGAGAAACATGTAGAGGATGGAGCAGTCCAGGTTTTGCTACATTGTCATACTTGTTTTCCTGACACATGTTGCGGTTCCTGACATAATTCTGAACCTCCCGCAACATCTTTGGCCAGAAGAGCAAAGACTTGATCCTGTGAAGTGTAGCGTCTCTACCAGAGTGACCACCCACTGCCGAGTCATGCAACCATTTGAATATGGGAGTTTTGATTTCCACATCATTTCCAACTACCAGCTTTCTTTTTATTCTCAATTCATCATTGATGTAGGTCTACTGAGGATAAGAGAGTTTGTTGGATTGCAACTCGGCGATCAGCTTGGAGAGGTGAGGATCTATCTGCCAAAAGAGTTTCAAGGAGTCATCAGATAAACCTTGATGAGCCTGAGATAGCGTGACGTGGAGCAGTTGTGAACCAGAAACCCGAGATAACGCATCTGCAACTACATTTTGTTTCCCAACTTGTATTCTACCTCAAAATCATAACCCATTAGCTTAGAAAGCCACATGTGTTGAAATGGGGTCGTAGCTTTCTGTCCACCATGTATTTGAGACTCTTTTGGTCTGTTTTGATGATGAAGGGTCGGTGTGCAAGATAAGAATTCCAAGCTTGAACAGCATGAACCACAACCATTAACTCTTTTTCGTAAACAGAGACAGCTTGTTGGCGAGAACCTAAAGCACGGCTGATATAGCAAATTGGGTGACTCTCCTGCATAAATACAACGCTTATTCCGGTGTTACAAGCATCAGTCTCCACAATAACTATCTTATTAAAGTCAGGAAGAGGAAGGACATGGGTTGAGCTTAGAGCTTCCTTGAGGTTTCCAAACGCAGTTTCTGTTTCAAGACCCCAAAGAAATCCATCTTTCTGCAGCAGTGTAGTAAGAGGATGAGATAGAATATTATACCCCTTTATAAAACGTTTGTAGTAGTTAGCTAGACCAAGGAAGCTTCTCAACTGCTTTGTCGAGGTAGGAGTAGGCCAGTAGACCTACATCAATTGAAGCAGCATGAGTGTTATGTAGGCCAGTAGCTTCTCAACGTTTGAATGGGACACTTCATTGAAGCAGCATGAGTGTTATGTATCCTACGCCAGTACTCACTCATGCTGCTTCAATGAAGTGTCCCAGATACTTGATCTTTGTGGCACCAAATGTGCATTTGGAAGCCTTAAGATAGAGTTGTTGCTGGCGTAGGATACATAACACTTCTTGAAAGTGAATCAGGTGAGTGTCCCAATCATGGCTGTAAACTAGGATGTTGTCAACGAACACAGCAGGATTTTCCGTGCGATGTCTTGAAAGACATGGTTCATGAGGCTCTGGAAAGTACATGGTGCGTTAGAGAGGCTGAATGGCATAACCAGGTACTCAAAGTGACCAACATAAGATTTAAAAGTCGTCTTATACACGTCATTAGGATTCATCCTGAGTTAATGAAAACCAGCATGCAAGTCGAGCTTGGAGAAGTAAACAGCACCTCCTAACTCATCAAGGAGATCTTCCAGTAGAGGTATAGGGTATTTTTCCTTAACGGTTTGACAAAGTCACCGACCACCATCTTTCTTCTTCACTAAGATGATAGGTGAAGCGTATGGGCTTGAACTACACTGGATAATACCTTGCTTCAGCATGTCCTTTAATAGATCATCGATGGCATCCTTCTGTAAAGTTGAGTATCTGCAAGGTCTGAGGTTCACAGGATTTGCCCCAGCTTTCAACGAAATAGTGTGATCAAAACCCTCTCGAAAGGTAGGAAGGTCCTTTGGTTCTTCAAAGAGGTCAGAGTAGGACTCCAGGATTGATAGCATGAGTGGAACGTTGGACAACGTATTCTGAGAAGCAGAGATGTGGGAGAAGAGAGATTCTGGGACGAGCTGATTAGTAGTCTCAGAAGCATCTTCTTCTCTGATTTGTAGCATAGCTATATGTGGTTCTTGTAGCATCAAGGTGTTGAGTCTCGCTCCTTTGATCAGTTTACAACCAGATATAGTGACTTCATGCAAAACATGTTTTATACTGTTGAAGTTAAACTTCATTCTCAAGTTCAGGAAATCCCAAAGAATGAGTCCAAGAGTTGACAGCCATTGAACACCAAGCACTAGTTCATAACAGTGAAAGTGGGAAGGTCCTTATTTCAATGGTGAAAGATTACCCTTGCACTGTCCAAGTAAAGTTTCTGCATTTGTTCTTCGTTACCAGGTTGCTACCATTGGCTGCAGCAACCGACATTGGGTTAAATGTATCAAGTTTGCATTTAAGCTCTTGAGAAACTTTGATATACAGGAAGTTTTGTGTGCTTCTAGGGTCTATTAGTATGTAAATCTTTCGCTTTCCATACCTACCGACGACTCTCATGCAATTAAATTATAGTAGAGCCACTGAGAGCATTGACAGAGATTACAGGAGTAGGTTCAGCTTGATTCTCCTCGTCTGTGATGTCAATGATTTTCTCATTCTCGACCAAGAAATCATCCTCATCATCACCATCATCGCATTCCATGACAAAAATTTTGAGACCTTTTATGTTTTAGCTGATGTCCTGGAGAGAACGCTTCAACACGGAACATACAAAGTCTTTTGGCTCTGCGATCTTGCATCTCTTGGTAAGAAAAATTTCGAGCAGGTCTGTCATTGTTGCTCTTGGGGATGAAAGATGGTTTATCAAAGTTCTTTGACGTCACAGGAGCAGGCAGAAGTGGAGTTTGTTGCTTGTATTGAGAACCAAATTTTTTTCTGTTGTTGAGAAGGATGGAAGGGAGCTCTATAGGAGCGATGAGGAGTAGCAGCCAGAGAAGACTCGTGGAGGCTTGCTATCCTTTCAGCAGCTGACAGAGACGTTGGACCAAACTAACGAACATGAAATGAGAGTTGTGTATTCATGTTGGTCAGAAAGATGCTTGAGGTGTAAGCTTCGGGTAGAGAAAGTCGAGATCTTGCAACCTCAAAGTTTTCCAAATATTCTTCAACAGAGTTTATGCTTTGTTTCAAAGCGACGAGATCAACTAGGGGATCATCAAAAAGGCTGTGGAATCTACCTGAGAGCGTGATGATGTAATTTGTTCAAGAAGGAAAGATCCCAAATTGCTCAGCTATGTACTTTCTGTGCCACTTAAGAGATTTACCAAACATGTGCACTGTTGGGGGTGGATTCAGATCCTTCTCAAGGTCCATTAGACAATGAATAGACCCACATTGCTAGTAAGTCCTAGGCTTCATCTTTCTATAAGTAAGGAGCTACTTCCTTCTTAGAAAGGATCTTTGGTCTCTTCTTAGGTCTAGAACACTTTCTTATAGAGATTTCATTGATTCTTAGATTCACTTTACATTTGTAATCATACTTGTAATGAATATTTATTCAATGAAACTCTCTTTTATGCTTTTTTCCCATTTGGTTTCTATGAAGATTTTTCCTAAACATACATACAAATTTATTGTCTAAATCCAACAAATGCACTAGTTTTGGGTTAACCAGTTGGCGCGCCAGGTAGGGGTCCAAGGAAAACTATCTTCAAAGAATCGTCTTGGGAGCGAATCGTGGATCTGAGTAATCGCCGGTTTCTTGGTTTCTTCCATCTTGGATTACAACAACCGAAGATTTGGGCTCACATACAACCATCTTTTTTTATAAAAGAAGCCCAAGTTAGACCCAATAGATCTCGTCCTCACCTCATCCTCATCATTTCCTCGGGCATTATCCCGACGAGTTCATCACAACCAATGTCGGACAAGATGGAGAAGCATATCTTGTGCTAGCTAAGCTCATTGCTTTCTGATTTGGGTATGTGCCAGAGAGATCAAGCAAAGCTACTGCGTTGTGTTCCATCGACAAACAAAGCTTCTCCTGCAGTGTCTGTACCATTCAGACAGAGCTCTCGAAACGGTGACGTTTGTCAATCTCCGGAGGATCCAGATCAAGCTTCATCTCAAACCAGTCTAGATAAAGGAGGAAGCTTTATCATGAAGCCTTGTTGGATGTCATCAAAGACCCACCAACGACTACAAGACTCTCATCTTGCCATCTCGTCCTGATCATTCATTTCAGCTTTAGCCCGACGACGGAGCGACAAATTAACGAGAAAGACTTTCTCCAAATCGTCAAAACCGGTGGCAAAAAACCTAATCAGCGGAAGCATTATCGGTGTCTGCACGACATATTTCCTCGCCAAGAAGATAATCTCCGCCACTCTCGATGGGAAATTAGTCTATCTCATGCTTCTTTTTTCGACCAGATGGCAAGATCCTGAGATAAAGATTTGAGCTTTGCCAAGATAAAGTCTCGAGTTTCATCAGCGGACCGAAGAAATTCAAAGATAAGAGCTTTCCGTCCGAGAAGGAAACTCCTAGCAGATTCAGGAGACGCCTCAGCTTGTTTGAACTGCATCCTGACGCGGAGCTACTTTGAGCATGGTAGCGGGTCTGAGAAGGCGGAAAAGGAAGGTGCCGGTGACGGAGTTTCTCTGTGGAGAGACGATGCAAACCAATTGTTTGTGAAAATGCTTAAAAGAGAAGTATGCTATGTAGTACCTTGATTGTATTGTTGACATCTTAGAACCACCAATCCGGAGGAACATGCTGGTTCTTGTTGTTGTTTCTAGTCGTGCCAGAATAGAAACTAGAGCTTTTTTTTTGGTTCTGGTTGTTTAAGACTCGAACTCATGAAATTATTAGTGGTTGATGTAGTTAGTGACTTCCATGTCTCTTTAGCACCAAGATCAAGTCTCACCATGAAGATAAGACCACATAGCTGAGAAAGGATTATGTCTTGAAGATTAGAATTTGGATACAAGCTCAAGCGCTTCTGGTCTCCTCATCTCGTCATATTGATCTCAGTATAATGATGAAATCTCACCATGGCTTCATCTAGTTCCTAGCTTGCCAACTTATCAACTCGTGGACTCTGCGAGAGCAAGCCGAGATATTTGATGCAACAACAAGCTTTGAGCTGGTGAGCTCAATATCACGACAAGATCGGAGCTGTATTTGTATCTTTGTCTTAGGTTTCTCAGTGTTGACATCCGTATATCTTCAAGCCGCTCTAGAGATCGTGGATGAGCTTGAGTTCAATGGAAACATAGTGAACTCGAAGACTTCAACCTCTCGCTTCTTTGTCGATAAGCTCTCCGAGAGCTTTCCGCAACCGGCACGAGCTTTTCGTGAATGTATGGAAGAGACAAAAGTTATCTCGTCGTCCACTTGCTCGTCATCTTATCCTCAAAGATTATCTCTCTTATTGAATCATCACATGCTTTAATCACTTTTATATTACGTATGTAGTTTTGGTTGACATTATAGCTTTTGGCTCATAAACTATTAAACAACTCTTAGTTGTTCACTCATCTCAAGTTATTGCTTTTTTGTTGGTAACTTGTGATATCGATAATTATCATTTATCATGTCATCATATGCAGCTCATGAGTATTAAGTAAAAATGAGTTTCATTCTTTTATTGCTTTGTTGTTGGTAGCTTGTGATATCGATAATTATCATTTATCATGTCATCATGTGCAGCTTATGAGCATTAAGTAAAAATGAGTTTCATTCTTACTTAGTAATTATGCAAAACATGGTTATCTCTTATGGTCTATATTGATCTAATTATGATCACACTTTTTGTGAACCAGAGAGTTGTTGAGTCAAAGAGAGATCGCGTGATGACCTTGGAACAACAATCTGATCCCCGCATCCGGCTTCATTCTCGGCAGTCATCTCATCTATCTCTTTTGCAAGGCACGATGAGCGTACTCCATCATTTTCGGTTCCATCTCGGCAGTCTTGGTTTGATCTCACAAACATCTTACATGCTGACTGTACCAGTCACGGCGACATGCGGATCAACACGACGACTCGACCTGCTGATTTCCTTGTTCCATTTACACATGGATCGCGCCAACTGCAAAGACATGTCTACCTATGCCAATTTGATTGTGACAGTTTGTTATGGCGGTATGTCTGTGGCGATTTGTCCTTGGCAATTGTTCGATTGACGCTTCATCCATGGCGGCTTGTTCTGGTGGTTCAGAACACTGTCCACACAGATCATTCACGCAATCATCCCCGAGATGCACTCCGATTGGAATCATAAGCATGTCAACGACGGCTCGCCCGGGACATTCCTTGTATGACACTCATTTGTGACAACCTCATGACAGCTCGCTCATAACAATGCGTCTACGGTATGATTATGTTTCTAGTTCATTGTCTAGTAAACCCTATCCGTAAAATTCACAGAGACCGACTCCGTCTCTCTCAACGAACTTGGGGAGACTTACTGTTGGGGGTGATTCACATCCTTCCCAAGGCCCATTAGACAATGAATTAGGTCAATATTGTTAGGAAACCCTGGGCTTCATCTTTCTATAAATAAGGAGTCACTTCCTTCTCAGAAAGGATATTTGGCCTCTTCTTAGATCTAGAACACTTTCTTATAGAGATTTCATTGATTCTTAGATTCACTTTACATTTGTAATCATACTTGTAATGAATCTTTATTCAATGAAACTGTCTTTTATGCTCTTTTCCCATTTGATTTCTATGAAGATTTTTCCTAAACTTACATACAAATATTTCTATGAAGATTTTTCCTAAACCTACATACAAATTTAAATCCAACAAATGCACTATTTTTTAGTTAAACATGCATAGCGGCAAGTCGGACTTTCAACTCAGGGGCAGTGTTGTCAAAGTCGAAGAACTGCTTGCAATATCTAGTCATGAAACTCAATACCATCGAAAGTAGGGAAACCTATCTTTGTGAGTTTGTTGGTTGGTGGTGTTGAACGGTCTCCGTGTGTGTACTGGTGGAATTGTCGTGGAGCTAAGGGTCTGGAGGTCGGTTTGACTCCCGCTGAAGTCGGATCCATCTAAGATCCACCAGCATCATTGTACGTTTGTTTCCATGTCGCTTAAGTAGGAGAAACATGTTCAAAACAAGTTTTTCGAGTTTGTTGTAGCGGTTATCGAGTGAGTAGCTCGCTGACGGAACTCGTTTGTCTGGCGTTTTGACCGTTACGTATCTCCTCGATCAAAACAAGCATCGTCTTCTCATGGTTATGTGTTTCCATAACAACATCTAGATCCCTAAGGTTCGAGATGGCTCGATGCCAAAATGGGGGCGGTAAAAGATATGTGAGATAAATTCCTCTGTAACCTTCCGTAGATTTAAAGAGAAAAGTAATCAAGGACTAAAAGGTGATCTGATGATATAGAAATGTCACCTTCAAGTACAATGACCAAAGCTTGATACGGCAACAATGGCGTATGAGAGAGAGAGTAAGAGAGAGGATAAGATAGTACTGATTATTATTGTTTTAGCATAATGCCAAAGAAGTACATATAAAGGAAAGTTTCAACGGTCCACATATGACATGTAACCGGGATGAAACTCGTGACTCACATTATTAACTGCAGTAATGCAGTGAAAGTAAAAGATAGTAAAGATAGGATATCAAAGAGGTAAATGCTGTCACAGTCCTCGTCATCATCCTCATTGTCTTCTTCCTTTATTCTCAGAAGTTTTTCATTGTACCATGAGGTGGTTGCTTCTTCAATGGCCATGTTCTTGCCAATCATTCATTATATTCATCTTTGTTAACCCAGCATCGTCTATGCTCATTGTCGGCACCCTACAAACCTAAGTATCTCAGAATGGTTAAAGATTTGCGACAAGTATGACTTTGTTGTGTTTACCTATGTCTTGGTTGGAAAATCTGAGCTATCATCCTTTCTCTCTCTGTAGAGAAACATCCATTCACGATGCTTGCAACAAAGCTTAACCATCAGATAAAAGCCACATCTCCTGATAAAACCATAGATGATTCCAATAACTGATTTTAAGACAAACCTTACAAATAGCCAAGTTAATTGTGGAGAGCCACGCCTGCAAAGAAAAAGCCATACAACATAAGTCTAAGCAGAGAGAAAAAAATGATTTAGAAATAACAGAGTTTAACAAAGTAGTGGACGAACATCCCTCTCATCTTTGCTGTCATCTGGAGTATCATCTTCTTCTTCTTCCCCATATTCAACAGGAGTTGACAAGGAAGCAGCTTTAGATGAACTTCCACGTCGCTCCTTCCTCTCTTTAATATCAAAGATCTTCAACTCTACAGCCTTTTGACGTTTGAACCGAGCTATCTAGCCAAAGTATCACTATCATGAAGACACAACAAATATTTCAGAATTTGAAAAAACTTAAAAGTTCATAGAAACAAAAGGAACAGAGCTGGATATACCTTGAGAGCACAACCACCTCGTGAAGAAGCCTCCAAATCATCAGGAACAACCTCTATCGCCTCACAGAACAAAAAGAACTCCTACACACATATAAGAAGACTACGCATTCATTTTGAGGCTCTGAGCACTAGTATCAAAGGGAATGCAACAAGCCTCAAACACTCAGCATTAAAAAGTTTACCTTCAACTTTGCATCGGAAGCCTTGACTGTTAATCTTTGAACAACCGCTTAGTAACCGCTT
>JABAYD010007113.1:0-14548 GCA_014822095.1 Diplotaxis tenuifolia | reverse complement strand
ATATAAAATAAATATATATATATATATATAAATAAATATAAAACCCGCGCGGTTGAGCAGATTAAAATCTAGTTTTCCTTTAAAATAGAAATCTCTATTATAGAATTGGATTTGCTCCTATGTTTCTATAATAGAGTTTATCTATTTTAAAAGAAAATATAAAAGAATATTGCTTTTTGCTTTTATATTTAGAAGTAAAAATGACATATATCTATGGTTTGGAGATGATTTCAAAATGGCAAAATTGATTACATTTCAAAAAAACTAAATCTTAAATTTATACACAAATACAATGCAAATAAAATAACATCACATTATCGAAAAAAACGAACAACAATTGATTATAGGGAATCATATATTTCAAAATAAAAACCTATAATTTCACACAAATAAAGTATTTTTTTTTAATTTATGTATAAAAGGTTGCGGTAAATCCCAAGTCTCACCATTTTCCGATTTTTTCAAGTCATCGATTCGCACCACCATGAGCGACCTCCCTCCGTACCCGCCGCTTGATCCTACCACCTACGACCTCATCATCATCGGCACCGGAGTTTCCGAATCCATCCTCGCCGCCGCCGCTTCCACCTCCGGAACCTCAGTCCTCCACCTCGATCCCAACCCCTTCTACGGCTCCCACTCCGCATCCCTCTCCCTCCCCGATCTCACTTCCTTCCTCCACTCAAACTCCATCTCTCCCCCTCCTCCGCCACCACCACACGATCCCAACTTCCTCTCCATCGATCTCGTCAACCGATCCTTATACTCCTCCGTCGAGATCACAACCTTCGAATCCTCCTCGATCCTCGGCCAACACGACTCGAGAAGCTTCAACGTTGACTTGTGCGGTCCTAGGGTTCTCTTCTGCGCCGATGAGTCAATCAACCTCATGCTGAAATCGGGATCTAATAACTACGTTGAGTTCAAGAGCGTCGACGCGAGCTTGGTTGGGGATTCGAGTGGAGAGCTGAGGAATGTGCCTGATTCGAGAGGTGCGATTTTCAAGGATAAGAGTTTGAGTCTGGTGGAGAAGAATCAGTTGATGAAGTTCTTTAAGCTTGTGCAAGCTCACTTGGCTGCTGCTGCTGCTGCTTCCACGGAAGGGGGTGAGGCGACGGTTAAGATCTCGGAGGAAGATATGGAGAGTCCGTTTGTGGAGTTCTTGGGGAAGATGTGTTTGCCTCCCAAAATCAAATCGTATAGCTTACTTCTCTGTTAATCATCTGAGATTTTGAGACTGTAGATAATTTAGTAAAAGTGTGTATAATTTTTTTAACATAATTTTAGGGAGCATGATTAATGAGGAGTTCTTATTTAAGAGCTCTTCTTAGTTAAGAGTTAAGAGTTAAAAGTTAAGAGACGGTTTCTTATATTCCGCCAAGAACCATGTTAAGAACTCCCATTAATCATACTCATATATCTATTCCCATTGTTTCTTTTGTGTAGGATCATCTTGTATAGCATTGCAATGGTAGATTATGATCAAGATAATGTGGAAACTTGTGGAGGTTTACTCAAGACTAAAGAAGGCATAGCTCGATTGGCTTTGTACATTACATCTATTGGCAGGTCATCATTCATAGTTCTGTTTTTGTTTGGCTCTTTTAGATTTGTTTGCTTGGTGTCATTAAGGTTATTTTAATGCAAAACTTCAGATTTTCAAATGCGCTTGGGGCGTTGATATATCCTATTTATGGACAAGGAGAGCTTCCACAAGGCTTTTGCCGTAGAGCTGCCGTCAAAGGATGCATCTATGTACGTTTTGAACAATTGGCTGCATTGTATTGCTATGGTATTTCTTACTTATGTGGTTTTTCATTGTTTGAACAGGTTCTTCGGATGCCTATTACTGCTCTGCTTTTAGACAAGGCAAGTGAGTTGATTGTTGTTGTTATCTTAGATATGTTTAGTTGGTTTGCTTAAACAGCTGATTCTTATTTGATTAATTTTGCAGGAAACTGGGGGTTACAAAGGGGTAAGACTAGCTACGGGTCAAGACATATTCAGCCAAAAGTTGATTTTGGATCCATGTATAACTGTTGGATCGGAGTCATTGTCGTCATTGACTGATCAGCAGAAAGAAACTCTTCGTGTTCTTGTCCCAAAGGGGATAAGCAGTAAGGGGAAAATAGCTAGAGGAATATGTATCATTAGAGGTTCTGTGAGAGCTGATGTATCAAACGCTCTTGTTGTATATCCACCTAAATGTAAGTTAAAATTTTGAAGACCTGCTAGTTAGTTGTTTATGATATCGTCAGCTTTTAATTGAAAGTTCTTTTTTTGGGGTCTCTTAGCTTTGTTTCCTGAGCAGTTAGCTGCGATTCGGGTTCTTCAGCTTGGTAGTGGTTTAGCGGTTTGTCCAGCTGACATGTAAGTTGTGGTTGAGTCAAAGATGATTCTTCACATTTTCATTCTGTTTCTTTATGTTTGCTTTTCTGAGTCATGCATTTGCTGCTGCAGGCATGTTTTATATTTTTCAACTGTGTGTGACAATGATGATCAAGGGAAAACTGCCTTATTATCAGCCATGAGTACTCTCGTTAGACCTCAGGTTCCTGAGAATCTTCAAAGCGAGTCAGTAGTTGAGAATGACACTGCTGAAGCAAAACCTGTTGTACTCTGGAGAGCACTGTACGTGCAAGAGCTGGTTAAGGTGTGGAATGTGATCTTATCATTTTCAGAATTTGGTAATGTCATTTCGCTAAATCAAAGTTTGATTTGGATCAGGGTGAATTTGGAGGTAGTATCAGTTCCACGACTAGTCCAGATGGAAATTTGAACTACAATGAGATTGTGGAATCAGCCGTGAAGGTTAGTAAAGGCTTTTTACTAGACACCATTCTCAAATCTCAACGAGTTATATGTGATGTTTGAATAATGTTATGTAACACTGTCTTCATTTTTGTAGCTGTATGAACAACTCATGGGGAGTGAAGAACTATTTAAAGAAGACAACACAACGGAGGAGGAAAACGATGGAAGTGCTGAGAACGAAGATTGATGAATGAAACCATTTTTTTTTCATTATGTGATGAGATTATCATAAGTTGTCATTTGACATGTAAGTCTTCACACTTGTCTTTTGACATGTATTTTGCTATACAAGAAGATATACAAAAAACTGAAAAAGTGCAAATATAGAATTTTTGAGAAAACATTAGATCTTAAATACACATTTTGAAATATAACCAATTGGTCATTTTGTATTTCTAAATACAGGGATAGCAATGTGATGCTACGTTCATGGATTTCTTAATTAACTTCAACTTTTCCAAAGTCTAAACAAACCTTGTATTTTAGAAAGATTGAAAACAGCGCAGAAACAGATCGATTATCAAGTCATGACAAAGGGAACTTAAGGTCATAAACAGCGTCGCACATAAATCACCAGTATTTTATACCAAGTAACCAACACAGACAAAAAGGCATCAAAACTGTGGAATCCAACGTTTTGAATCAATCAGAGTTTTCAGAGGTGTTGGGAGAGATCTTCACCACTCATCTTTTCCAACTGTGTGATGATATCCTGAGACAAAGACTTAACAGACAGATCAACGTCTTCCAGCAGCTCACCCAAGAACGGAATGGTTTCCGCGAGTAGCACGAGATACTCTTCCTTCAAATTATCCATCATCTGTTTCACACTCCTCAAACTCAACAACCTCGCACGCAACTTCTCACTCCTTGTTTGCATTAGCACCTGACCAAATATGATTTTCAAGACAATATTCAGCGTTGTGAATCATTATGCACATATTACATCTTCTAAAGCAAGCTGGGATAAGATTATCTTGTGTACCTCGTGGTTCAACGGTTTCCAGAGTAGATCAGAGCCAGAGGCTACTGCCATTTGACCAATGCATGAAACTAACAACTCATCAACCTCTTCTACAGATGGTACATGTTGAAGCTCCTTTAAATCTGTTGGTGGTTCAACAACAAGCTGTGATACTATGGGCTTCAATAGCACCTGTTGAGAAAGAAAATAGTTTGTATCAAAATTTCACCAAGGGATAGATGTTTGATTCAAGAAGACATGAAAAGGTTATAGATAAGTGACCTGGAAGTTATTTGCGTCGAGAAACTTCAAGCTTCCAGTATCATGCAAAAAGCAGTTATTCAAAGAAGAAAGTACCAACGCCCTAAGATGCCAGCTTTTTGGTGATAGAGTGTCATCCGTTTCCTGAATTTTGGCTTTCTTTTTCTTCCTTGTGGAAACTGATGCTCCGGCAGCACTGGTGAGATGCGATACTATACCGTCAAGCATGAATTTGAAATATGGTACAAAGATCGACCTGCATTCCACAACAAGAAAAAATGAAGTTAGTTTCCCAATATTCCAGAAGCTTGTGCAAAGGGGATCATATCTTCTTAGATGTGATTGATTTACTCACAGGTGAGCCTCGCAGAGTCTATTCACCAGACCATAGAAAGAGATAGATCTGTCGACGCTCTTGTTTTCATTACCAGATCCATCTACAATCTCTGACTCTGCCCAATCAATACTTCTGATAAAGAGAGGCTTGAACTCAGACTCAGTTAGCTTCTTTGTGAGTGCAACCGTCGCTTTGATTACACTTCTCTCAGCATCATCAACGTTCTGAATTGTAGCTGGATTTTGGCGTCGGATATCTAGGGCTGATAAGCATTGGTCGAAAATCTTTGCATGGTTACTAACAACAGACGCTCTATCCATTTTTGCAACCAGATTTTCTAGCATATCGAAAAGAATCACCAAACTTGCATCGCCAGAACTAACAGTCTCGTCGTATATTCGTAGAAGAGGTTGCAGAGTGAGGCGAACCTGGAAGAAAGGTTATTATTGTTAAGATCACTAAACAAGCAAAAAATAATTACCAGATAACATGTAACTATTTTAAGAACTCACTGGTATTTTTTCAGTCAGGAGTAGCCTAATGGCATTGGCTTTGGATTTAAGGTTCTTGTCGTCGTCAGAAACATATTCACGATGCAGCACCATGAGTCTAATAATATCCCCAAGATGAGGATTTAGGAAACCTCCAAGTTTTTCAATCACTGCTTCCAAAGTGACTAGAACAGACAGCATAAGCAGCTGCGCCTCGGCTGTTGCGTTTCCAGTTGATGCAGATGATACTTCGCGCGATTGTTGAACCAGATTTTTCATTATGCGTGGAAGTTCAACGAGGGCCTTTGGCCC
This sequence comes from Diplotaxis tenuifolia, assembly GCA_014822095.1. Classification (NCBI taxonomy): domain Eukaryota; kingdom Viridiplantae; phylum Streptophyta; class Magnoliopsida; order Brassicales; family Brassicaceae; genus Diplotaxis; species Diplotaxis tenuifolia. The sequence continues at coordinate 9,369 of JABAYD010007113.1, read as the reverse complement.
AAGGACATTGATCAGCGCACCAGTTGTACGAAGACAGCTTGAAGCAACTCCCAGATTCTTTGAGTTGATGCCTTTTGCAACAGTTCCAAGACACTTGCTGAATATCGGATGACCAGAGGGAAGCCTGCTAGCCAAAACTTCCAGTGTGGAAATGGCAGCTCGTTTAGCTGGAACACCTGACTCATCATCCGTCACAACAATCACATTGACGATTTCCTCACACATCTTCCCGAAAGCATCAACAGCTGCTTCATCCAGATTCAACCAAGGATTTCCTCTTTTCTGATTGGGGAGCCTCTTCTTGTGTTTAGCTTTAGAAGTAGTGGAGTCCTTAGCTCTCGCACTTATAAGCCCAAGTACCTGCATTCAATAGCATATCGAAGAACGCCATTAAGCCACAAAAAAATTAAAACAAAGGTAACTAAGAGAGTTCGCATGGCAATGCTACTTCCAGGTAAAACAAAAGATAGAGCAACCGCTGGTAAATTAGTTCGCTCACGAAATTACTATGAAAAAAACGTCTATGTTATTGCTCTAGTACCAAAAGAAATTATACCTTTTTCGTCCCATTACGATCTGACTGCTGCTGAAGTAAGCTAGTAACAACTTTGAAATATATAGACAGATCCATAACCCCTGTAACAGTCATCAAGACATCATGTATACGCATTCTGATTTCCTTTCTAACCGCAGAAGTCACATCTTTCTCCTTTGTGGAATCAACCGCTTGCAGGAGATATATACAACCCTTCATCAGCTCTTGCAGTTCTTGCTGAAAATTTAACAAAATGAATTTAGTAAAACATGGACATTTAAGAAAGCAAATGGGCGAAGGTGATAAAACTATTTATATACAGAAGTTCAGTAACAACAATTTGAATTTTTTTTTTTTTTAAGTTGGAAGGGGGTTTACCTGAATACCAACTGAAACATTATTTCTTGGTTCAAGTGACACTGCAAATGCAAATTCTGGATCTTGCAATTTCTGGAATACAAATTCCAAGACAAGCCGCATCTGAAATAAACATTCTTTACTAGAACTGTCTTTGCTGATAGTCTGAAGAAGTATGACCAGGGATGAGAGCCATGTTGAAGAAGTATACTGTTCGGATATTTCCACGGCAAAAGCATACTCCCACTCCCTCTTAATATCGGATATGAAACTATCCGAATCCTGGACATTGCCAAGCCAAGCTGAGTCTTTCCTTGAAATTAGGGACTTGAACAAGAGGACAAGTAAAGAAGGCAAGCCATTTTGTTCACCAATAACTCTGCAAAAATAAAGGATCTATCTCAGTATTTTCAGAGAAAAAAAAAACACATAATCTCAAATTCAATTTATTTATCTACACATTACCCCAGCAGGTAAGCTACAATGGAACGCCTTCTATGCTCAACAATATCAGGCAACACTTTAACAAAAATCTGAAAAAAAAATAGTAAAGATATATTAATCCACAGGTGGTTTAACATTTGATTTACTATCAAGGAGAAAAAAAGAAACATCACGAAAAGGTTACCTCCAGTAACTGCTCCTCACTCTTAGTCTTAGAGAGCCAAAATGGAATAACCGATGATATAAACTCCTCAAAGACCGACTTCGAGTGGCTATCAATCTACAAATAAAAAGTAAAGAATCAGCTGTTAGGGAAAATTTTAATCACCGTCAAAAACATCAGGGAATACAAAGAAAAATCAAGTGATCAAAATGAAAATGATACAAGACTAAGAAATGGATATCAACTAGCAAACCTGTGTAACTGTTGACTCGCCAACCAGTGTAAGTATGCTGATGATATGGTCCAAAACTCTATCTGGGACAATTTTAACTATTGCAGTGAAGAGGGAGAAGATATAGTTTCGTACGACTCCTTCATTTGAGGAATGAGCGAACTCAACCAGCATTTTGACATTGATTTCATTTGTTACGTCAGCCTGCTATCAGAATCAGAAGTAAATTAAGAGAAGAAAGCAAGCATAAATATCGTTAATCAACCCCATTAAAAAATCTAAACCATACCTTCAAAGGATTCATATTTGGAGAATCAAAAATATCTTTCAGGAGTAAGAGCACTGTCTGTTGGATGGAAGATATAGACACTGAGGTTTCCCCAGCCGAAGAAGTAATCTTCACCCACTCATCAGACATAGATCTTCCTAGGAGCTTAAACAAAGGCCCTACAAGGGACTCCCTAAGCAAGAATAAGTTATTAAAAAATTAGTCGGGTAACAAAAATGTCTTCAAAGCCAAAATTTACAGTGGACATGCAAATATAAGAATATATAAATTCAACAGACCTGTGAGCTTGGTCTTTCTTTAGAAGCAGCATGTCAAGTAACGAGGCAATGAAACAGAGAGCCTTTTCTCCTCTTAGAAGTTCCTCACCATTTGTGTCATCTTCTAGAGATGAAATTGATTTCTTCTGTTTCTTCTTCTTGCTCAACGAATCAGTAGCAAGATTATCCTGCTGAGTGATATGATTGAGGGTATGGATCACCGTTGAACAAGAAATCTGCAATAGCATTGAAGATACCATGTAAATAAAGAAAATACAACCGATAGAAACTGTCTGGTTAATATATATTTTTCATTATGTATTTAAACTGGATAAAGATAGTTTCATATACTGTATAAGAAAACAGTGAAAAAAAAAACGTAAGGAAGGATACGAGAAGAAGTTTAAAGTGAGTATACCTTCAGGCGTAAGAAGGCTTCTTTAGCAGCATTTTGTATTCTGCCATTGGTACTTCGAAACATTGATACTAGCTTGTGGAAGAAACGAATCTGATCCAGAAAGAACAATCAAGAGTTCGAACAGGTATGCTTATATATTATATACTATGAAGAGTACAATAGTAGGATACTGCACTTATACTGCACTAAGCCATTAAGACTGACCTGAACCCCGGTCTTCAGTTCAGTATAATATTGATTGTTTAGCTTCTCCAAAATAGTAAGACATGGGGAGATAACAGCGGGATGGTCTGATGCCACACAATCCATCTGCAAAAGGAAACATCTGTGATTAGAACGAAAAAGTATCAAAGTACGCAAAGAAAATATGGAAAATGAACTATTCTTACTTCCAGCGCGTTCAGGATATCATCATCAAGACACTTCCCTTTGAACGACGCTGAGCGCTTCATGGAGCACTGCCACAGGAAGTGCAAAGCAAAAGCAAAGTTAATAACTGTGGTACAAGGAAGTTTTTCCTAGGACGGAAATAGGATAAAATGAATTTACCTCTAGAAGAAGGCATAATAAATCGACTTCAGTGTCTGACATTGACATTGGAGGGGAAGTTTTGTAGTATTGACTACGTTTATCAAGAAGTTGAGCCAATAACTTAACATTCTCATCACGCAGAAGTGAGACGCCTAGACCTTTTAGCAGTGACACAAGTCTAAGCTGTAGGAGAAAAGGTAAGACTTAGTACTTGTTGAAGTAGAGGGTACTTGAACTTCTGCCTTCAGAAGGAAGGGAATGAAACAGAAAACAGATAGTAGAAACACACCTTCCCATAAGTAGGGAGTTCTTGCGCACGTAATAAGATGACCGAGAGAATGCTTTCTTTCGTGGGTTGATCAAACCTGAAGTTGAAAATTAAGAAAAGACATGAAAGGGGTAAGCGAATTGATATACCCATGCGTCATTAGACAGCTGTGTAACTCGGCTAAGTACCTTTTTTGCAAGTCAACTGGCACTAGTAAGTCATCAGGATTTGAACTGAGCAACGATGTCAAGTAGGATGGAAGAAACTTATTGTCTGACAATATAAGCCTCCTTTGTTGAACGATCATTCCCAACAGTTCATCAAAAGAACTACTATAGATTGCAGCACTCCCTGGTTTTGAATTTCAGAAAAAGGATTAACACAAACGCTAGGATAAAGCATAAAACAACTGATGCCAAACTAAGATTTACCATTTTTCTTGCTAGAGTCGACTTGACTCCATAGGTTGAAGAGTGCCTCAAAGCAATCCATCGCAGCTAATTTAACGGCCTACAGGGTGAAACCACCAAAACGGGTTTTACAAAAGGACATAATGCAAAGTGTGATATAATGTAGAAAACACGAAACTTAAGTGTTACCTGATTATCACTGGACATGGCGATCAAAAGACTTGGAAAACTAGAGAATAGCTGGTTCGACCATTCACTACTTCCATTCGAGCAAAGATACAAAATGCATTTTAGGCTTTCAACTTGGACCATGGGAGGAACATCTGCAAAAAAAAAACAGAAAGCTATTATCGATTAGATTCCATAATACTCAATAAAATAAGAATGGCAGAGACATATCAAAAATAAAAACAAGAACCATGAGAATGCTAGAAAAGAGTTCAAAACGATTTTCATCTGAAAAAGAGATGCTCAAGTGGTTTATAACTAATAAGAAGAAATAGAGATTTCCTTGCAAACCTTCTCGTGATAGGAGTCGAGTGAGAAACAAAACGGGACAGACTTTGGCTTCTCTAACACGGTAGTGGAGGTGTTCCTTGAAAACATGCTGTGATCGGGTTGTTGCAAAAAAGACAAACAAGCCTTCGAGTCCGCTACACAACCTTTCGCTAGAAACCTGAACCAACGAGAAGTCGCACACAAATAGTTATGAGCATTGGTCAGGTAGCAAGGTGCCAAGATATTCAATGTAACTAAATAATAAACAAATTGAGTTGAAAACCACCCACCGAAGAAACATGAGCGTGTTGAAGTTTTATGAATGACTCCGTTAATTTCCAAAACAAGCAGATCAGAAGCTTTGAATTCAGTGCAGTAAAATCAGAGGTCTCCAGAAGTTCATCTAAGAGTTCTTGGCAGTTGCTTTCCGACAGCTGCATATAATAAAAAATACATCAAAATCTAACAAAGTAAACATGAAAACATCAATCTACATCAGCCAGTAGAACACTATACCTCTTTCAAAGAAAGATCAACTGCAACCTCAAGTTTTTCCCACTCGGTCTTCAAAACAGGAAAGCAAAGCTCGAAAAGATCCAAAAATGGACTGGGATCTAAATCAAAGGAAACCGAAGCCATCAACATAAACTCTTGATAACTTATCATATAAGACAAAAGAATTTACAGTACTTGAAATAGACAGCCCATAGTCATTAAAGTTAATACATAGGACAGAACTTTACCAGATGAAGAATTCATCTTTTGCAGTGACTGCATCAACAACACAAAAAACAGCGTCTTTGACAATTCAGCATCTTGGCAACTGACACTAAGCCACTGAATAATGTCACCAGGGTGCATCATAAATGCTTCCACCAGCTTGTTAACGACATCCATGTTCAATGTAGACACACTTTCGCGGATAGAGGATATGTTTCCAGACATGATATCTGGGAGCTTTTTCTGCCAAAAAAGAAGTTCGTAGATGACATGATAATGATTCACAACAGAAAACGGATTTGTGATTTTGGTGTATGAAGAATAGAAAATTGAAAACTCATATTTACCATTTCTTCATCAGCACCAAGATTCTTGAAAAGTGGCCAATTAACATCCTTCCCCAAAGTCAGCACATGTAGGTTTAAATTCCAAGTCTATTTACAGAAATAATTACAATTAGTCTAAGTTAAAATAATATTTTTCCATAAATGTGTAAAAAAGTGAACGAGAAAGCACCTTCGGCAGAATTAAAAGAAATGGGAGCATTGCAGAAGCGACTTTCTCACTTGTCTCTGCTTGATTACAGAAAGCTGAGACAGCAATTTTAAGGGATAAAGCAACGACATCTGCTGCCAGATGAACATCTTTTGATAAACCTACAACAGGAAAGATTTGATTCCTCATAAATTAAATGCACATATTAGAAATTTGCACTCTTGAAGCAATTATATTTTACAAGTTTATTTTAAAACAAATGGGAAATTTTCTTTTAGCCATTCCCAAAACCCACTCAGAAGTTCAAAATATGCACAAAATAAAGATGTGTGGCTTATAAGTTCCTAAAAATGAAACGGTGGGCAAGGAGGGGAAAGAAACATGTCTAAATGATGCTATATTTTGATCACGCATTACTGCTAGCACAAACGATTTATGAGATGACACATTGAAGATCAACACACTTTGGAGATATGCTAATAAAACTCTAGACGACAACACTAAGCCAAGTTAAGAAAAATAGAAAGCATTTTCAATCACCTGATTGGAGAATCCCAGCACAACGTTTCACCACATGAAGCAACGCATCCAGAAGACTAGAAGAGGTTACTATACTCGGTAACTGATCAAGAGACAGGGCGGCCTGGACAACAGCCAGATCATCATCCCAAAGCTGGCGCACTATAGCATCCTGAATTGTGACAAGGTTCTGGACGGAGTGGCAAAGAATTCGAAGAGAAGTCAGATGCCATGAAGCGCGTAGTAAGAATTATAATATTTGAAATGAATCACCCACACACCTCTGCTTTAGATATATCACGCTTGAGATCACCGTTTAGACTAGAAAGCGCAGCACAACGAACAGCAGCCTATATTTCATATCAAGCCCTTAGTCTTACACAAAAAGGAAACAGAAAGAAATTTCACAAAAACTAAGATCAGAGTCTATAGTACCTTGGGATGGTGGAGCCGGAACCACAATTTTGAATCCACGAACGGCAAGGACATGTCTGAATTCCCATCCAGCATACGAGACAACATCTCCAGCTTCAAATCTTCTTTCTTCGACAGATTTTTAGTATCCTGAACGAATAATTTTATTATTAATAAGGGACATAACTAACAAAAGGTAGAAAATTAGTCACTGAGAGTTGGATACTTAGATCACAGACCTCCATAAATTTTTGTACTGCTGCACGAAGTTCAACAGAATACTTCTTGCTAACAACAGCCAGAATTTTCTTGGCCCAGCTCCCTACAATTAAATTGCAACCAATGTCGTTATAAAAGCGAATTGCCAACGGAGTAAACTCGAAGAGGCGGTAGTTGATAATTCACTAACCAGATGTAAAATCACTTTTGTTCTTCTGATATTGTGTCATACACGTAGAGAAAAGCTTGGAGATCATATGATCAACCAAGTTTTCTACTGGAACACTATCTATTATGGAAACTAAAGTTTCCAGGCACTGATCATCAGACGAACTGCAAAAAGAAGTCAGTAGGTTAAAACATGAATACTAACATATAGCTAAATAGGAAAATGGCAAAACATTGTCAAATACACACCAGTAAAGGAGAAGAGAATCTAGTAACACTGCCAGGAACTTCTTGATGTTGAACTCTTTGGACAGGCCTAGAAGAACACCAGAAATATCCCTACACAAAATTGAAGCCCTCGTTGGAAAGATAATAATAAGAATACTTCTAAAATAGCCAAAGAGGTATTACGGTGAATAAGGCTACCTTATTTCCTTTAAAAGGTCCAAAGATTTCTTCGGGATCAAGTCCACAGACTGCAACTGCAGTTCATCAAGCAGAAACAATTAGTTTAAAAAGACAAACACTGGCCAGTTGTGAGCAGAATGATCGGTAAGCAATAGAAAATACGTTTCACCTCATAACTAGAAGTTTATAAATTCATAACAACTGAAAGCAGATTGATCATGTACCTGAACCAAATTAATCAATGCCATAAATGACAACCGAAGCCAATGAGGATCAGAGGATTCTTTGGCATGTTCACGAGCAACATCGATGATTGACCTCATAAAGCGTTTGATAAGATTATCATTTAGCGAGGCTCTGTTAGCCAACATACCAACAACCATTAACGCACCAGCCTGAAAAAATAAATCAAAATGTCATAAAAATCACAGACTGAAAATAAATCACAATATTTGACAGACTCCACTATACAAACCTGCTGATCTAAACATCCTTTCACAGCAGATTGAAGACCAGAGTCGACAAATGGTAAGATCTGCTTCACAATATCTCCATCAACCTTTGCAACAGAACCTAGAACCTCGACGACAACAGCTGTGGTGAAGCTAACTACGGGTTTTGAAGGCTGATACTTCTTAGTCCGAGATCCCTACAACAAAATAAGATATTCGTTTCAATATACGCGATTCACACAAAAACTTTAAGAAAATTATAAAAAAACCAGCTACTTACATAGTCACACAAGGTCTCCAAAACCTGCGTATCACGTATACACTGCTGAACTATAACCGATCTAGGAGGTGGAGCACCTGAGTTTTTCACCCCATCCAGAAACTTCCACTTGGTGTTACTGTAATACAAACGAGAGAAATGCTTAGAATAAAGAGGCTTACACTTCAAAAAACAAATGAATGAAAGAATCATTACTCACCCAGTGGAAATCAGCTGAACAATACGGACAAAGGCATGAGTGTCATGATACGGCAAAGCACATAGCACCACATCCTCTACATTGTATACATGAACCCTGTAGAATCATATAGTTAGTAAAATACGAAGATCATAACAAACTCAAAGAGAGCAAGGAAAACACATACTTGTATCTTCTTATGAGATACTCAAGTGTCTCCAAGGAAGCACGAAACTGAAGATAACCAGAGAGTAACCGTAGGTACGAGCTGATAGACGCATCAATCCGAGCATTCTCTTCCTTACCTAACAACTCCCTATCGATTTCTCTACTCTTATGACTAAACAAATCGCTTATGAAGTTCTTAAACCTCTCGTCTTTGTTTCCAAGCACTTCGAGACCTGAGAAATTAACAAAGAATACAATTCAATTAGACAGTGTTGGTTGTTTCGCTATAAGAGAAACCCTAGAAACTGAGAGCAAACCTTTGAGCCCTAGCTCGTAGATTGATTCGATGTCGAAATCGGCTGCTTCTTTGGGACTGAAGAGAATCGAAGGGCGTGTGTAAGGTCTCTTCGACGGCTCTGTATCGGCTTGAACAGCCGCCTTGATGGTTTGTAGCTGCAACGCTAACGAGGAACTCCTGCTCATTATTAGGGTAAGTTTTGTTCTTCGGAGTCTGAGTGAGAGGGAGAGAGAAAGATCGCGTAGCGGCGTAGAAGAAGAACAAACTAAAGGTTTAGGGTTTAACGATTTATTTTGTCGTTAAAATAAAGAGTGAGAAGATGGGAAGCCCCTGGGTTTTCGTGAAATCACGTTTTGAGGTTCGATTTTAGTTTTAGGTCTGAAAACCACCCCAAGCTTTCAAGATGTAACGAAATAACCCCCTTCGTTAGTCTGCCGTTAACGTTTGGTTTAATATAGAATCTGGAATCTGATAGTAGCGTGGATTTCAAGTTTTGGCGTTTTGTGGATGTAATGGGCCTGGGCTTTACCTCATCCTAAATTTACAATGGGCCTAACCGACTTCATCCTAAAGCCGTTGATTGGAAGTCGTGTCGTTTCTCTCATAGATACCCCAGTACTTGCCGTTTCTATCCAGTTAGATGCTTAA
>JABAYD010007109.1:0-10362 GCA_014822095.1 Diplotaxis tenuifolia | reverse complement strand
GGAACAAGTAATAAGCATAGAAAATGAAGGATCAAACATTAAACTCCCTAGATCATCACCTAATCACCCTTAATCACCCAAACCCACAAGTTCAAAGTAGTCTACTCACTAATCACCATATTTAATCTTAAACCCATGATAGAGTCAAGACTAATCATGTTGATTAGAAGATATAAACTCAGATTTCTCAAAGGAAAATAGATTAAGATGCTTAAAGATTCAAGCTTTCTCCAAAATAGGTTTATGTTTAGAGACAAAAAAAGATTCATCCAATTTTAGGTCTAATACATATTTATATAAAGATAAAACTCGTGACACGGCCGCAACCTCGTCTTGGTCGCGATCGTCAATCGTGATTTTCGTGTTCCCACCGCAGCCTACACATCCCGCGACCACAGCCTCCGAAATGACAGACAAATATGGCGTGCCACGGCCGCGACCACCTGATACCCACGGTGGTTCCTCGCGGTCAGTGAATTCACGTCGCAGCCTGTACATCCTGCGACCACTACTTACGAAATCTCTCGGGTTGTTTAGGCATATCTCGCCGCGACCGTCTCTCGTCTGTGAAGGGTCCCTGCGGCTAAGAGAATGGATTCGTCGTAGCTTGGCCACGACTGGTTTCATCTTGCAGTGGTTCAGTACGTCGGTCCAAGCTCACATCGGTCCTAAGCTCCTACCGTCACGAATCCTAGCTTCAACTCATCAATCTCCGTCGTGGTGAGATCAATCCGTGACTGCGCCACCGTCTCCTCCATGTCGTGGCCACACCAGAACCATGGCCGTGTTCCCAATCTCTCCGTCGCGGCACGTCTCACTTTGCCACACCAATTCGAAACTTTCCCAACCACCACGAATTCCTTATTCCTCACCAGACTCCGCCTTGTAAGCTCCGACATCACCGTCGGGAGTCGTCGCTTCAGTCACGTCGTCACGGAGGAGGAAGCTCGAGCAGCAATGGTGGATTTCAGAGTTATTTCACATCTGGCCCTTCATGTTTTGAGTAATTATGATTTGACCCCAACACTATCAAAATTGCAGAAATGTTCTCTCGATTCAGCTCCTTAGTTTCAACTGTGCACTCCAGGCCCTAAGATATGCAATTGAACAAACTAATGCAATATGTACACCTAAATTGCAACCTAAATGATCAATGTAGACATTAAATGAATGCTTAAAACTATGAAAACCATAAGATATCAGACAAGACGTAGATCACCGACGCAAACCTCAACTCATACACCATTTCAAAAAGAAGGGATCAGATTTAGGAAGAGACATTTATCCCCGAACACGCCTAGATTAGGTGAGGATTTCGGCCCAAAATGCATTGTCCTGAAACAACAAATAATCAATTAAACCCATGAGTAATATAGAAGGAAGCATTTTCGTTTAGGGTGACACGTGTCAGATTTTCCTTTAACTATTTAGTGACATCATATGATGAGGTGTATTGAGGAGAAGAGAATCCACTTCTTCTTATAGTATAAGATTTACAAGAGTTTATAAATCATAGGCTACTTAAGTTTACAAGTAATTTTCTTATACTACAATGTTGTGTCTTTTGAGTGAATGAATGTATTCCAAAGATTTTTTTTTGCCACAATTTTGATCTTTTGTATTATGATGTGTTTACTGTTTGCAAATTATCCAACTTATTGATTAAAAGAGCTTTGACAAGGCTTCTTTTCTCATAGAATATAAAACATAATTATGTTACAAAGAGTATAGCTTAAACAATAAATGTTTATCTCTGTAGAATTTACAATCACACACTTGTTTTTATTTTTCAACGTGTCACTTCAAGATTTTAGATTCAATTTCTTCCAAGCTGAGACCAAGGGTCTTAGAGACTACTAGAACTACAAACAAGATTGATACCAATGCAATGGCTCCAAAGAGAAGGAAGAGATTCTCTGCTCCAAAATATTCCTGCAAAGACCATAATGGCAGTGAAGCCAAAGTTACTAATAAACTTCAAGGGAGCTTTTAATCAAGAGGGAGTATAAGAGAGATACCTTTAAAGGTGAAAACGCAAAGGTGACAATGGCATTGGAGCCAAAGTTTGTAAGAGCTGCAAGACTGATCCCTCTCCCTCTTGTCCGAAGTGGGAAAATCTCTGACACCATTAGCCAGCTGATTGGTCCAAATGAGATCTGATTCCAACGAACCAATAACAGTCAGATCAGGAAAATATGACTATTAAGTGAAGTATAGTTTAAGTTTCAGTTTTCTTCTTGATTCTAAACTATCTAGACAGAACTATGTAACAAAACTACAAAGAGAGCTAGAATACAAACCTGGTAGCAACCAACGTAGAGAAGCAGTGCACCAACTGCTACAAGTGGAAAAACCTCTGAGAAACTTTTAGTAGCTGACAGTAGAAACAAAGACAACGCCTGGAAATTTTAGAACATACAAATGAAAAGAATAAGCTAATTCAATATTAAAACTGCCAGAAACTTTAGGCACACAAAAATACTTATAAAGCTTTGTAAATCATTTGAATCTAGCTCCGACAGAGTTTGAGCTTGTAAAACTCTGTTCTTGTTAGTTTTTTATAAACTGAAACAAAGAAACACTCTAAACAAAAATCCAGAAATTTTTATTTAACCAAATATATAAAAACAAGCCATAATATGTAACCAATCCTAGCACCAAAGACCAAAGAATTGATATGGACTCTTTACTTACTCCATAATTTAGACACTGAAAACTCAATGAGCACATAAAAAAAAAACATGTCCAACTAGATTCTCTGTTCATTGGGGAGAGCCATGGAGTTGATGAGATCTTCAAGCAATCAGTAAACTTGGGGGATGGAATGTCTTCTGGTTCTTACCATCCATCTGAAACCAAAAACACACAAACCAAGTAGAGTCACAAAAAGTGCCTACACTGATATGCATCCCCATGAGAGAAGCTGCAATCTTCCAACTATCAGGAACAAGTGCTCTCATTGGCACTAGGTAGTAGGCCAAGGCTGTACCCACATTTTGTTGCAACTGTTTATGAAACAGCAAGTGATTCAAGTTTATGATACGTAAGAGTTTAAAAGAAAAAAAAAACAAGCTTTGCGTTAATTATGAGGCTTTTGCTACCACAAGTTACATGAAGTGGTTCTTACTTGATCCAATCAAGAAAGCCAAGAGAAGCTTTCCAGTGGACTGAACCACAAGGCGCATATCAGCACTAAAGAGAAACAAAGGAACAGCTAAAGGGAGCATGGAGTTCAACACAACAGCAAAAGAAGGAGCTTCTGAAGAGATGATCTAACGATTACTAGCTGCAAGACCAATCAGTGTGCTCACCAACGCACCACTCACCGCACTTTCCACCTTCGTCTTCTCCAACCTGTACTTCCAGAATCCAGAGTAGGAAAGTCTTCCCCAACCTGTACTTCCAGAGTAGGAAATTAAAATTAAAATCATAAGATCAAAACCAACAATACAATGAATCCAGAGAATGTCATGTTCTGAGAGATTGTCATGTTTTGTTTGTTTGAGCTTATAATCTTTGCAAAATCCCGTCGGACGTCAGCGGCGTGGAATCTTGGACGTCCAGCGTCGAATCTCACCGGGGAATCGTCAAATGTCGTCCGAGTCGTTGAATCTCGCCGGAAATTTCAAATCTTGCCGGAAACCGTCGGACAATTTGGGATAATAGAGATAGTGGAAGTATAGAGAATATGTTTAGGTTTGATTAATTAAGGGTATAATAGTATTTTGCTCATTAAAAATTTTAAGGTAAAATTGAGTAAAATATAATTGAAAAAATGTATTATAAATGTGTTAGTTTAGACAAATTCCCAATAAAATATTTTTTTTTTATTTTTATTAATAATATTTATTTATGTTTCCTTTTCTAACAAAATTCTGATTAACTTTTTTAATTTTTTTTACTAAAGCAAATAGATAATAAAAAGTAAAGATTAAAAAAATATATTTTTAATTTGATTACGTTTATTTATTGTATTAGTAAATATTTTTGGAAAAAAAATATGAGTAAAAATAGTAAAAAGGAAAGGTTTGAAAAAAAATATTTTTGATTTCATTAAGTCTATTTATTGTATTAATAAATATTTCAGTAAAGAAAATTATGAGTAAAATGTATTTAATTTTCAAAAATAAATAGTAATAATAAAATTATTTAAACTCAGACTCATATATTTTTTACCTATAGTCAAAAGTAATTGTGTTTCAATTTGAAGAAGTGTAACTAAATATAACCAACACAATGTCTAACTTAAATAAACTAAATTTTATGTCCAAAATTAAAATTCTTAATAAAAAAAAGCTGTCAAAAAATGAAAAAAAATCAAAAATATTATAGTTAAACTTGAAAAAGTAAATAAAACTCAATATAGCTAAATAATAATAAAATCGACTTGAGTTATATAATGAAAGTACATAACTAATCAAAATAGTAATATTATTTAAAATAAGTCATATATAAATTATAAAATTATTAAAATTATTATTATAATTTTAATATTTTATAATATTTATTTTGTAAATATTTATATCCGTGCATAAGCACTAGAAAATCACCTAGTATATCCTTAATTATCAATATATGTATTGCATATATATATATATATATATAACGTACACATCATTCGATCGTAAAAATTCATTTGAATTCATGCTACCAAGCTTGATCCTAAATGGTTTGGGGCTTTTCACGGAACTTATTAGACAAGTGGGTCATGAAAAAGTTTTTAATTTGGGCTTTGGATCGATCATACTTTTTATTGGCACAATGGGTCGCTTCTGTTTACGACCCTATGCAACTCTTCCGGAAAATACTACCCGCTCCTTCATATGCCCGCATAATAACGACATTGCCACTCCCTTCTACACACGTGAGAGAGACCAGCGTATCCCCCGTTCAGTTACTTCTCACCACCAAACCACCGTGGTAATTAATTACCTTAGGGTATGTATTACCTTTCTTCTCCGTTTGCTTTTCTCTCTCCATCACTTTTTCTTGTAATAACCTAAAACTTAGAATCTTTGCAGCCGCGTTTCAGCTTCGATTCAGCTCTTTGCGATCGGCCCGACTGACACCACCTCTCAACTTCGATTCAGCTTAAGCGTTTGGTTTAGATTACCATGGTCTCATAGTCTTTTCGCGGACGATCTTCCGGTCGTTTGCGTCGGGGAGGAACCAGAGCTTGCAAAACCCCCAGATCTCAGGAGCAGGCTCGGTACGCAGGTTCGTTTTTCGTTTTCTTGCTTCGCCGTTTTGCTTTGTAAATTGAATGGGAGCGCCTTACTCTCTTCTCGCTTTAAGCTCAACTTTGCATGTCATTGCCGGAGGCCGCGATTTTTTCTTTCTCACAGTACTATGCGACACCGTCTGATGTGCCTTTGTATTTGGTTCCCTTTCACTAAATTAGTGCTTATCTTGTTTTTGTAGTTTCCGATTCAGACGGCGACAGAACGTCCTCTTCCATGGTCTCCGCAACACCGGCGGCCTCCGGCTGTGCCGAGTCGTCTAAAAAATTTCCTGCAAGGCTGTTTGCACCGGCCTTTTTACCCACGCATTTGCGTCTTAACATTTACTCCAAAGCCAATGTCATTGGCTTTGTCGCGTCTGCTATGCAAGGTTCTGAGACTATGGACGCTTTGCTCCAATCTCAGTTTCGAAAACTGTTTTTTTTACCCGTTGCTCGTTGCCATAACTCAACTAAACTCGTTGGCAGCCTCTTTTGCCGTCAGCTCAGTACGCATCGGAGATATGAACTCTGGTTCGATTTTTCAGGTCATCCTATTCGTTTTTCCCTATATGAATTTAACCTTTTGACTGGTTTGAACTACGCCTCATTCGATGATGGAGACTCAAAGAGTGAGGGTGATGTAGGAAGTAGTATGTGGAAGAAACTTTTTGATACAACGGTGGGTGAAATTACTGTCGCTCATGTGCTTGAAATGCTAAAGAATCCATTCCTTGCGGATTGGAAACGAATACCTTTAGCACTGATATCGTTAGTGGACGGTGTTTTGTGCTGTACTAAAAAACACTGAAACTCACCCCTAAGTATGTAGAAATGCTTAGCGACGTGGAGTCTTTCTTGGCTTATCCATGGGGTAGAACCTCTTTTTTACACACCATATCTCGGTTTGCCTCCCCGGATCAGTGACGACACCCCTGACCCATTGCACGCACTGAGGATAAGCTTATCACAAAAGACAACCGCATGCTATGGCTTCCCTCTGGCTCTCCAGTTACTTGCTTTAGAAGTGTTTGCTCAGTTGTTGGCCAGGATTCCCTCTGCAGATGACAAAGCTATTTTTTTGGAAAATCCTGATGGTTGTACAAACACCGTTGTTATCCTCACCACGCACGACATTGTTGCTGTTGAAAAATTGTCTGCTGTAATTTCCTTCTAACTCTATATCGTTGTCAGCGCTTCCGTCCCATTTGCTGATTGCTACATGTTGTTTGCCTTTGTAGATTACTGTTAATTTCAGTCTCGTTCCCGAAGCTGAACGGTGCTTCTGGGTGGACGAGGTTGAGGACCCGAAAGTTAGTTGTTTAGTCGACCATTTAAGATCTGGCCATACATTTACAGCTGAAGATTTCGAAGGAGGAAACAGGTCAGTTCGTCAAGACAATGCAGCTCCGGAAGACAAACCTGAAGATGCCCCCGTTCTTTAGCGCAACTTACGGCCGCGTAAACGTCCAGCTGTTTTTATCGAATACCTAACCATGTCTGACCACGACGAACCCGTCATTACCCCTCAAGCAGCCACTTCTCCAGACGAAGATTTGAAATAGTGGATTTTACTGCAGCTTCAAACCTTTGCCAATGCGATCAATGAGCGCCTGAAAATTCGAGAAAACGGTATGCTCTCACCTCGGTATGCCCCAGACTAACATCAACAACCAAGCCAATCCTGAATTTAAGAGAAAAACTGGTTCTCCAAAAGATGTCGACCTCCAAAAAAAACGTCCGCCCCGTAAGCTAGGACGAAAAAATGAGTCGGCTCCTATCGCTGAACAGAAACTATATTCGTCTCCCCTTCGATCTGCAGGTGTCTTACTCCTAAAGACAACTCTTAAATCTCATTTTTTCTCTTTTTTGGGTATTTTCTCACACAATAAAAAAAAACCAGGAACCCATAGGCAACACCCATCCTGGCTTCACCGTTGAGCGGGGTCTTGCTTCACAATTTGATCAAGTGTCGTCACAGGTTTGTTTTCCTACGAAAAATGTTTAGATGTATTGTACCACTGTCAGGACGTTGATTTGAGTTTAGTGTACCATTTATAAAGGGGTCGTACCGTCTCACGCAGGAAACGGCTCATGAAAAAAAAAACAGGAACCCATGGGAGAAACACAACCAGTCTTCACCGTGGAGACAAGCGACAATCGCGGGGGTGAACATGGTCTTGATCAGGTGTGCTCACAGGTTCTTTCCTATGAGAAAACCTTTAGATGTATTGTACCGCTGTCATAACACAAACGATCAACTTACGTTACAACTTTTTTTTTCACGGAGCGTTGTTTTGAGCTTAGTGTACCATTTCTAAATGAAGTGTACCGTCTCATACAGGAACCGTGTACACCAAGCACTCTGCCAGGTGAAACGAATTCTCCAAATTCCATCAGAACGCTTGCTCGGCCAAGTAAATATTTGTCACCGGTCAAGGTGACTCATGTTGCTGCCAATTAAGTTTTCCTTTCGTTACATAGGAATTTTTTATGTTTTTTCAGATCTGTTATTCACACTGCTTGCAGGAAAGTGTATTCTACCCTTCGGAGAAACCTGTGGATGTGTTGTGGAATGAAGGAAATCCTCATGTATACCACTCAGCCACCAGAGGTGAAGATAATGTTGGGCCCGTCTCCACTGACGCTAGTAGCCCAAAAACGGGTTTGATGGCCGATCAGAATCCGCCATCCCCGGTTGATGAGGACGATAATTATCAAAGCTGCAAAGAAAACATCTCCTATGATTCCCAGTGTCAAGAAAAACGTCCGCGAGATTCACCAGTTATGCCTGACCCTGCCACGGATGGGGAGGACAAGTATGGGGAGAGTGGTGGTAAACGTTTGCGCAAAAAAAACCAGCACATCCGTCGAGTGTACACACCTGATGCAAGCCTGAAAGGGTTGTTCATGAGTGAGAAGAAAGCTGAGTATCGGCCCCTGCCGAAGACAAACCGTTCCATTTTTAAGAAATTCAGCGATATTCTCAGTGAAAACGTCTCGGAGTGAGTGTGTGCTGCCATTTACTATTACATACATTTGTTTCCCCTGTTTGTAACTGCTATCATCGATGTTTCAATTTGCAGGCAGTTCCCAATCAGAACCAAACAGCTTGTCACCTCGTACAGTTGGCAGATCTTGAACTTTACTTATCTTTTCGTGAAACTGTACGCAGCATATGCAGGTCATTATGCAAATGTTGTGCACGCGTCGTGGAAGTATTCTGCAGACCAAACGGATTGTGATGTTTAACCCGTACTTCACTATGATCATTACCTCTAAGTGGTCTGCTTTCAATGAAGCCAAGGATAGGTTAGCTTTTGATTGGGGCACAAACATATCAGCTTATGTCACCGAGATGTGTGGGGGAAAAAACCTTGGATTGCAACTTGGTCGCGATATCGATGTGGTGTACGCTCCAATGTTCTGGGGGGTATGAGCATTGGGTTGGTCTATGTATTGACTTGCTGGATTCACACGTGATCGTCTTCGATTATTTTGTTCCTGAGAATCCAAAGGAAACAGATGTTGCCAAACATATGATTCCTATTCTCAGGTCCTTACCATATATCCTTGAACAGTATGTCAGGTTCAGAAAGTGTGGGAACCGAAATTCACACTGTCGATTTCCGTAAATTAAGGAAGTTAGAGCGAGCCCTAAATTCCCAGAGGACCCGGCTATCTGCGGAACCGCACACAAGCAATCAAGTAAACGACGACGAAAAGTAAAAGTAAGTAAATAGAAACGAGATAGCAAAGATAGTTCTTATTCCGCTTCTGCGTAAGAGAGGTACAACGAGAGCAAGCCTTGGCTAAGAGAGCTGACGGCTGAAAACCCTAGTTCTAAGTCTAACCCTAGTTGAACCCAGTTGAGACGCAGCTCGATAACAAAAACGGAAAATTGCCTAAATGCTAAGTTTTGGTGGTGAGAGCTCTGAAAATCGTGTCTGCTTCTGTCTTGGCCTTCTTGTTTATATACTCCCCTCTTGGGCGGTTGGTCCTTCCTTTTTCGCCCTGATTCGAGTTTATCGGAAATCTTCCATTTGTCTCCATCTTTCCATTTATTCTCGGAAATCTTCCATATATTTTCGGAAATCTTCTATTTATCTCCAAACTTGACATTTATCTTCTTTCTGCGAGTAAATGGTTAAACCGTCGATGCATATTCGGGTTGGGTTTTGCCTAAACCATAGATGGACTTTTATCGCGACTTAGGGCTTTCGGGACCGTTTTGCGATAAAGGTCGTTTAACGATTCTCGGACAAGACCGTTTCCTAACGCAACGACGTTCTCGTAGTATGGACTCGAGTTAATTACGTAGTCTACAAAATTTACGATGTTTCTTCCAATCTTTTCCGTTTTATACGATTTACTCGGGTTTTTACGAGAAAACGAGACTTTACGGTTTTCATCGTAAAACTCGGTTAGTAAAACGGATCATGATGGGACAAGAGACCCTCCAACCACGGTTCAAAGGACGGTTGGAGTCGAAAGACGGACATTTCGGGTCGGGATTATACAGAAGAAGGCTTGGAATGGACAGCTCGTCATGCGGCGAGCCGAACCGGCCGGTTCAGCTCGCCGCACGACGAGCTGGTTTGAGACGGCAAGCTCGCCGGGTAGCGAGCTGAACCAGCTGGTCTGGCCGAACCAGCTCGCCGTGCGGCGAGCTGAACCGGCTGGTTCGGCCCGTCGTACGTCGAACTGGTTCGATCGAACCATGCTCGTAGTGCGGTTTTTTGCAATTTTTGTTTGTTTTGGTCAATCATGTAATCGGAGATTGCTTCGTTCGTTTTTCCGAGACGATGATGCCTATGTTTTTAAGTGGATTTCCTTTGTTCGGAAAGTCCTTAAGTTTTAACAAACGATTTCTCGTAAGTTTTATAAAACGTAGCTTTGCTTTGCGGAGACTTTTGGCCGTTGATTCCGTCGTACCGATTTTGACCCCACGAGTTAGACCCCCAGTTCGCGAGAATCGTAGAGTTCTCGCGAGCGGGCTGAACTTGTTAGGCAAGTATGGTAGAGTTAGGCGGAACTTTAATACCCAAAAGTCCAATGGTGAATAGTAAAACTTTTTCTTATAAGTATATGGAGAAGGTTTTCAAATTTCTTACTCACTTCTCTCCACATAAGTTTCACAAAAT
>JABAYD010007107.1:0-11654 GCA_014822095.1 Diplotaxis tenuifolia | reverse complement strand
ATATTATATTTTTTTATAAACGTATCTATGCCGTACCCGTGTTTATAAAAAATATAATATGAAATTAATTATCAACCTCAAGCCCTAAATACTAAATGTAAATAATAAGCACTAAATCTTAAACTCAAATGTAAAAGTATTATTGTAGTGTATTTTTTTTTGACATCAAATACAGACTCGTATAGACCCTGCAAACCAAACCGGAAACTCTGTATCCATGTGAACAATGAAAGACGTTTGAGTCCTGACACTCCGTGCAAGACTATCCGCCCTTGAATTCATCGTTCGAGGTACATGGATCAATGTAAATCTTGTGAAACATTCATGGAGCTTCTTAATATCTTGAAGGTAACTTACAAAGGCTGGCCATTCTTCTGGTTCCGAAACCATCTTCACCAATTGAGAACAATCCGTTGCAAAAGTAACCTGAAATTGACGTAGATTCCTCATACTTTCTACTGCCCAAATTAATACTTCTACTTCTGAATGGAGAGGTGATATACTAGCTCTGACATTTCTTGCACCCATTAGACCCACAAATCCCTCCAGTGTACTATACCATCCTTGGCCATCAAACTTATCATGTGCTTTCCAGGAACCATCCACAAAGCACAAGCGTCCTGGGATAATCGGTAAATTTTCCGCTGTTGTACCTTGTGTTGCCCCCTGCTCCACCTTGACTTGTGCCTCTTGCCACAATATTGATTCCGTTTCTGCCAAAAGTAATGTGTCCTTAGGCTCGATATCTAAATTGCTAAAAATTTTACTATTTCGTGCCTTCCATATATACCACAAAATCCATGCAAAATGATGATCCTCCATCTTCGGGGTGACCCGCCAGAATAGATAATCCATATTTGTGAAAATTGAACTCGTGGGAAAAATTGCTGGGTTTGAAGGAATTTTCGATAGTGCCCATATTTGATGTGAAGGAGAACATTCAAAAAACACATGGTTGATTGTTTCCTCTGCAGCCCCACACCTGTCACACCCTAAGTCCCCTCTAATTCCTCTAGCTTGCAAATTTTTCCTCACTGCCACACATCCTGATACTAACTGCCACAAAAAATGTTTCATCTTCGGAGGACATCTAACTTTCCAACAAAATGCTTTCAAAGCATTTACCGTGGGTCCTTGAGTGTCAACTTGCCTTTCTTTGTCTGAATATATCCGTTCTACCTGATATCCCGATTTGACTGTGTATCTCCCTTTCTTGGTGAAATGTCATCCATCCCTATCTTCCAACTGATATTTACTTAAAGGTATACTCTCTATAAGTGCCACATCCTGAGGGTCGACTAAAGCCCGGACAACCGGCAAGTTCCATGTACGCGTGTCTGCATTGATGAGTGAGTCCACTGTAATATCCGGGGGAAACGTAAGAGTGAGTTGATTTTTATTGGCTGGTCTCGGGCGAGTGGTTGGATCCAGGGATCGTTCCATACAGAAATGGAGGATCCTGAACCCACCCGTTTAATAAGTCCTTTGCTAACCAGATATCTAGCAGATATCATACTTCTCTAGCTATAGGATGGAGAATATGATCGTATCGGTTCCAGAGGCGATGCGTTCCTGAAATACCGACCTTTAAAAACTCGAGAAAACAAAGTATTTGGTTTCTCAAATAAGTCGTCATAATTGTTTGCCCAACATGGCTGTGTTAAAATCCTCTATATCCTTAAAACCCAAACCTCCCTCATCTTTTTCTATGCATAGTTTGTCCCAGGACTTCCAGTGCAAACCCCTTGAACTACCGCCGGGGCTCCACCAAAACCTTGCTACTGCTCCAGTAAGTTTCTTTGTTGTGGCTTTGGGTAATCGATAGCATGCCATAACATGATTTGGTAACGCAGTAACCACTGATTTAATGATCACTTCCTTCCCCTCTTTAGTGAAATATCCAAATGTCCAACCCGTGACCCTCTTATTTAAACGCACAAAACCAAACACTTGAATCTTTGATCCAGCCAAACTCTCCGGTAGACCCAAATAAGACCCCATACCCCCTGGTTCTGAATACCCAAAATGTCCCTTAACTCCTGTATGTTTTCCTCGCCAATCTTATGACCAAATTGAATCGAGGATTTCTGAAAATTAATCAGTTGTCCTGAGACTACCTCATACTCCTTAAGAATCGAGAGAATTGTTTGGCATTCCTCTGGTTGTGCTTTACAGAAAAAAAGACTATCATCCGCGAAAAGAAGATGAGATATAGCCGGACACGCTCTTGCCACTTTCATCCCCGTCAATCTTTTTTCTCGCTCCGCCTTTGTAATATTCCTTATCAAAGCCTCAGTGCACAATATAAATAAATATGGAGATAAAGGGTCTCCTTGACGCAAGCCTCTCTGTGGGATAATACACCCTCTAGGCTGACCATTTATTAACACTCTATACTGGACAGAGGAGATGCATTCCATAATTATCTTTGTCCAATGGGGATCAAAACCCATTTTATTCAGTAAAGCCTGAATAAAATCTCATTCTACCCGATCATACGCTTTACTCATATCTGTTTTTATGGCCATAAACTTCCCTTGACAAGCCTTGTTGGCCCTTAAGCCGTGAAACATCTCCTGCGCAATTAAGATGTTGTCCGAAATTAAACGCCCAGGAACAAAAGCTGATTGTGTCTCCGATATCAACCTCGGAAGACAGTTTTTCAGCCTTTGACATAGAACCTTTGATATTATTTTATACCCAACATTACAGAGACTTATTGGTCTAAGCTCCGTCATCCTTGTTGGACGTTCAGTCTTAGGTATCATACAGATATATTAGTCTCGTTAAGCCGCACATCCAAAACTCCCGTTCCTAGAAAATCATTTACCATTTCCACCAAATCGTCCTTTATCACATGCCAGGAGTGTTGAAAGAACAAAGCAGTCATCCCATCAGGCCCTGGTGTTTTCTCTGGATGCATCATAAACAAAGCTTGTCTTACTTTTTCCTCCGTACCCATTCTGATCAGATTCTGGTTCATCTGTGTTGTAATATTGGTTGGTATTTCCGCCAAAAAATTATCAAAATCCGATGGTGAAGTCGTGGAGAATAGATTTTCAAAATATTGGTTGGTATATTGGTTGGTATTATTGTAGTGTATTTTTTGCAAAATTAGTAACAATTTAAGGTATTTTAAGCAATTTCTCTAATAAGTATTAGTTCCAATAAAGCATTATTAGTTCGCTCATTGATTCATAGTAGGCAACAAACAGTCGTCTGGTTACACTAGACATGAAACCAGATCAGAAAACCTCATACATTTTGCATATAACTTCGAAAGTCTGACATAGAGTCATGTAAACGCGAAGTATTATTATAAAGCGATCGTATCACGGAGATTCGTAAGAAGTAGGGATGCCAATTCCTGGAGGACGCCTGCATGGTCGGCGTTTCGTAGGTTTCGGATACCATACTGCTGGAGAAGCCCCGCATGAATTTGAAGGTGGTGTCCATATGATAGGCGCTCCCCCAAACCCCCACGCTGCTATATAACATCCAAAATAATTTTATAGAGAATGTTTGATTTGCACAGGTGCTTATTTCACGTTGGGTGTATTTTGACTGGATCTTACATATGAATTTTAATGAAAAAACCTCACAAATTACTTGACTAAATCCATATTAAACATTAAATTATTCGTTTCTAACGATTGAAAACTTCACTTAATTTCGGTGAACAGAATTAATTTTCAGTCGACAATGCTGTTCAAACCGAAAAAAGCTGCCGATAAGTTTAGTCTATTATCAGCGATACCTTAATATTATACTATCTATGTAAAGATACTTACCCAGTTTCCGTCCAGTAGAGTCGACGAGTCTAGTTTGAGAGGAAAAGGTGAAAAGTATAAGAAGCAGTGGCAACACAAGTGCAGCAATATTTGGAGACTTCGAACCCATTTTCTTATCCGTCTTATATTTGGGCATTGCAAGTATTTTCATACATATTACATATATAGAGGAAGCCTCATTTTTGATACATTATTTTTATTCTTAAAACTAGTACTATTTCTAAATAGGGATCAAAAAGTAAACACGGTTTCGACGTCTGCTTCAAGATTCCTTATTGATAAACGAATGGCTAAGATTTGAATTTAAGAGATAATGTTTTGTCCCTTCTTCTAGGAAAAGCCAAATACACGACTTCCTTGCCATTCACAGTTCATATTAGTTCAGAAGAATCGTAACAAGAGTTGTCCTGAGCAATAGTGTACGTTGACTTATATCAACAATCATCAACGACTCATATAACTCTTTCTAGTAAACCGTGTGTACATCTTGAACCCAAATCGACTACTTTTCAAGATCGATAAAAAATGTTTTTTCACCGCTTAAAATTTTGACAATGACAAACACGGAGCCAATTTGTGACGTGCAGTACCATAAACGTTAGATAGTCTACAATGGCTTTTTCTTTCAACACCCTACTTTTAACTTGCGGGCGGGAAACTATAATAAAAATTATTTTATATTTTTTTATAAAGTTTTCTAAACTTATTATTGATTAAAAAATATTTAAACAAACAAATAATGAAAGAATTATGAGATCATTATAATAAATATTTTTTGTTTTGAATTATAGTGACAGTAACCTTCATTATTCTTTGATATATAGCATTATATTTTTAATATTTATTTTAATTTCAGTGTGTAGTTTTTAATATTCTTCATTACACTAACTTATTAAATATTTTTTTTTTGGAAAATATGACTCAAAGCTTCAAATCATCCCTCAAATAATTCATGCTTTTTCAGAATTTTCTTTGTGCTTTACAGTGATGTAATTATATATTTTCTTTGTGTTTGTGTGTTTGTAAACTTTTGATAAGCCAAGTATGTGATAATGTTAATGGTTTTTGAAAATGTTAGTGTTAAAGGATTATGTATGTTAAGATTAGTTATATTTGAGTTCGATGTATGTGTCTATATTAATAGATTGTGACGTATAACATATTATATTGAGTGAATGAGGTGTATGTGGTGTTCTTTTTGTATGGTTTTTGATAATTTTGAATCTAAAATTGGTTGGTTAATTGTGGTTTACTATATTTTTAGTTCTTAAGAATAAGTTCGTGGCTCCCATGGTTATCATTTGTATGAATGAATTGAGATCAACATGATTGCATTTTGTTATGGTATATGTTAGGATAAAAATAATACTTTTTGAGTAAAATAGTAAAAGTATAAATTTAATTGTTTATATTATAAATTAACAATTAAATATATAACTATGAAATTCTGTTTCTAAAATTCGTTTAAGGTTGTTGCATAAGTATAAAGCATATATCTCTGATGCATATGTAATTTATGTCTTTGTTTTGTTTACTATTACGTAAATAGTAATCTGCGTCTTTCTTTACTATTACGTAAACAGTTAAATTTTTTTCTATTAGTTTCTTAGTTTTAACAGTTTTAACTGAATATTTTGTAGTTCTTTGTAATGAAAAAAAATTATATTAGTTTGTTTGTGCTAAGTTTATGTGATTTAATTTAGTAAACTTTTTATTTATATATAGATATATAAAACTTGCTTCATTTTACATTGTATCGTATCTCATATTATATTTAAAATATGTTTTTTTTTTGAAAAGTTTCATTATTTATGATATTTTTTATTTTATTTTATTTTCTATAGATGAGAACGAAGTTTCTATTGTAGCATGAAATTTATGATATTGTATGTAAACAAAAAGTGGGCAAGTAAAGGTTAATTTTATTTTATGATTTGCTTAACATTTTTATTGATTCATATGGTCTGAATGCTATAAATTTATATATTCATGTGCTTCGATGAATACAATATTTCTCATAAGAAATAGTCCTTGATTCATTCATTCAAAACAGCCTTGATGAATACAAAAGATCTTATCCAAGAGATTTTATAAATAAAATTTCTATTTTTTATTAAATTAACCTTTGAAAGAGCTTTAACAAACTATTAATAAAATTGTATTACTTATATATGCTTAGATGATGAATCATATAAAAGATATATTAAGGAAAAAATGAAATCACCTCAATTTATTAATCTAATAAGATGTATTTTATTTAAAAAAGTGAAACATTATATAAAAAGATCAATCCAGAAAACACATACTATAAAAATATTTATATAGTATTGCGCGCACCTAGTTTTGAGCAAAACTATTGTTTGTCCACACTGTAACAGTAAACAATGTGTATCTGATGATAAGTTTATTAAGCAGCACGCAGAAGGCTTATTATTATTACTACTCATTTGAAAACAAAAAAAAATCATTAAAAACCATCAAACATCTCAAATGGCAACAATACATAGATTCCAATGATTTAACAATCTAAACTTTAGGAACCCAAAATCCTCACCCACTCTAACATTCACCAATAATAAAAACTATCAAAACTTTATATGAAACATGGGACTTAGCCTGTTCTCTAGTTTCTTTTTGGAGGAAGAATACCACCCCCACTTGTGCCACTTATACTCTCCTGCACCATATTAGTTTATGACTAATCATTAATCACATTGATCAAGTTTTTTTCTTCACATTGTTCGTAGTTAAAGTTTTGAGCTTTTACAGCTCTATTTTGAGTTAATTTTAGTTACCTGACGGTGGTAACTTGAACCTTTGGATTCTTTGACGGAACTATGCTGTTGTTTTTCATTCCTCCACCATTTGGTTTCTTGCTCAGTGGTTCCACTTTTACTTTATTCCTTACATTATTGATCCAAAGCAAAAGTGTTCGCAAGCTCTTAGTGCAAAGCGTCAATTTTTTTTGGAAAATACCTTCACTGTTGTTTCCTCCTCTTCTTCTGTGTCATCCGCACCATCATTTGACCCATATAAAACCAAATAAGGAAAAAGGCCTCACATTTACGAAATCAGTATAAAGATCAGACCTCTCAACAAATTATGCGAGTCAATGCTACTAACAAATCATCAAAAGAAAAACTAAACGATGGACTACTTAAACATAGTAACATTGTGATGTAATGTAGTATTTATTTATGTATATTATCTCAGTGAAAGTACTATTGCAGTCATTTTTACTGCTAAATAATAATTTGGGAAGCACATATACTAAAATATTAAGATTGCGCTGTTATGTTGGGTTATTTGGTTACGTTAGTTTTGTTTTCTTTAGGAGATGCCATCTCTGCGAATTACACAGTATTATTACCTTAACAAATATAAAGACCAAAGTAAAGTTATTAGTTGCATTCTGTTTAACAACTATATCTCTTTTGGTATTATAAATTCTCTGCGATAAAATGAGCATTTAAAGAGGCATTTGTCTAGAATATAAATAACGTTAGTGCTAAGACTTAGAACAAAAGGAAAAATGAAGAACATTGACGGTGTGGCGCATTTCTGAAGGAACTCGGCTCCGCTCTGTAATGCGAAAAATTGGAGTCCTAAAGAGACGTTTTCAACTGGAATCCAACTGTTTGTTCACTGCGGTCAATGATGGTGGTCGGTTATGTAAGCGTAGACAGTGAGAGATTGGCATTGGAAACAAATATGGAGTGCAAACCTGAGTTACTCGGAGATCTTTGAAGATCTCTTAGCAGATGATATTAGTTCCACCTTAGCATACCCTCTCAGCAGTGGTGCCGTGGTGGAAGAACAGTGTCTGTGGTGACTAACCTATATATATAAACGGATGCAATGTTATTTAAATAAATAGTGTGCATATACACCTATAATTCCCAAACATCTTACCCGTAGAAACATGTTACCCTGCTATTGTCTCCTTGTCTTTGTGTTATTGAGGTGGTATTAAGAAACAAATGGCCTCCATAGCGACAGTTTGATTAGTATACTGGCGAGTGCTACTAATGTGATGAATCTCAGATTATAAATCTATTCACAAAATGTGACGATTGAATACCTCCAACCATTTTAGGGTTAATGTTGGTAGCAATAACTACCCATGGATCAACACGCATGG
Organism: Diplotaxis tenuifolia; assembly: GCA_014822095.1. Taxonomy (NCBI): domain Eukaryota; kingdom Viridiplantae; phylum Streptophyta; class Magnoliopsida; order Brassicales; family Brassicaceae; genus Diplotaxis; species Diplotaxis tenuifolia. The sequence continues at coordinate 3,722 of JABAYD010007107.1, read as the reverse complement.
CCTCAAGTTTTATGTGAAAAGAAATAGCTTTGAGAGTTGAAAAGACTCAACATCACAGCCATATCACTGCAGAAATGTAGCATTTAGTAATGTGACGAAACCTATGGGCATTGAATAAGAACACTCTAGAGTTACCCATTCTGAAGAGAGTAAGTATGGTAAGAGAGATATGAGGATGTTTCTTCGAGGAAGAGAGCGTACCTATATATACTTGCAATTTCACCGACTCTGGGAAGATGACGACATATCCAATTCGAGATCGTGGGTGAGGAGTTTATGAGATAATAAATGCGACTGAAAGTAGACTCATATGGAGAGGAGGAAAGGGAAAGGGCGCCATGAAAATGCAGAGACAATAGATCGCTTCGAAGGGATGGTGAAGAAAGGAGAATTTTAACCCTAATTTTCCATCAAAGGGTTTTGGGAAATAAAACTACTGCAAGTGGACCACTTTCTGTTATATGCATAAATGCCCAAAAATAAACGAAACCTATTTTAAGAGAAGATGAAACGCAGAGTTGCAGGAGCTAGGACATGTGTCGTTCCTACATTAGAGTAATTGATGACGTGTCATCACATGAGAGAAGAAACTTCCTTTATATATATAGAAGATAGTTTTAGATAGACTCATATCAATTTTTTTTTCTCATTCTAAACTACAAAGCCAAAACTCACAAAAATGTTTCATTTTAAATAGCCAATGTCCATGTTACCCTCCTTTCTTTAATTACATTTTTCTGAAAATTGAAATCACGAGAAATTGACGACAGCTTGTCTCATCTCCAGCGTTGACCATCTCGGCCGTTATCATTTCAGTCATCATCATCTCCGACGTCGATATTCTCGTCTGTCATCAGCTCCGACACCGCTCCTCTCCTACGCCGCTCATCTTCATCGCCATCATCACCACCTTAATCATCTCGCCTTCACTCCGTAATTGAGCTAAGCGTGGTTGCTATTTGTGTGAAAAGTGAATTCTGGAAATGTCTCTCAAGTTATTAGATTATGAGCCCCTCAACGTGAAGAATTATCATAGTATGCAATCAGATGCTCTCTCTTGATCATAAAACCTCTTCCATTTCTGGGGTTTCCGTCAAAGAGGGTTATTATGTTCACAATTCCAAATATATTCTCTGTGATTTTCATCATTTTGTCTCATTATTTATATCACTGCTTTTCTCATGAACACTTATAAGCAAATTGGTTTGGTTGTTAGAAGAATCCTTAAAGTGGCGTTGTTAAAGTGCAGATTTTTTCAGCACTACTCTCTCTAAATTTGTTTTGAAATTAGCAAATTTAGTAGATTCATTGTTGGATCTGTGGATATCGAAACATATTCTTTCAAGTGAAAATTGGGTCAATGTCAGTTCCGTCACAAGTCCAGTGAGCGGGAGTTCTGATCGGTTCTTGGCCCTACTGAAAATAAGCTGTAGAGAAAATTACCAGAGATGAAACTAGAAAAGAAGAAGAAGCTATATACTCTGACTTCACCAACACAACACTTAAGCAAATGAAAACCCAAAAAAGAAAGAATCTTCCTGTTGCTCAGGCTTGCTCTCAAGGAATAACACAGTGTGTAGAACTGTTATCGCAAAAGCTTCTTTATTGATTAATACACATGGTTAATGACAAGTAAGGTATCATTAACCCCGAAAACTCGATCGGTCAGTTTCTCAGTAAATCTAAGTTAAGAGAGATGTTGCAATTTTATTGTGACGAGAAATTGGTTCTTTTTAGAGAAGAAGTGTATCAGGAGAACATATAAAAAAAATGAGAGACCCTTATTAGTTCCAAGAAAGTAATCATTTTCCTTTGTGATCATTATACTCTATGGAACACATGTGAGACCAATACTTTGTATTTAAAATATTTTGATGGATATATTAGATAGCATCCATGCTTTATAATAACTCACACCGTGTTACAATCATGGGTAACCAAGTAAAATAGATATTTCAAAATTGTTAACACTGAATTTTGTGAAAAGCTTTCTTGAAACTATGCAAATCCTTCCTGGATTACATAGTTTCAGGCACACGCAATTGTCTAGAGATTTATTTAAAAAATTAATGATCCTACCAAAAATATCAATATGGGTAAGCCAAACACGTAACCAAGTAAAACATTTTTCAGATTTGTTAACACCGAATTCTCGGAAAAGTTTTCCTAAAATTATACATATCTTTCATGAAATTAACAAAGCCACACAATTTCACAAGTACAAGTAATTGTCTAAAAATGTAAAAAAAAATTCACGAGCCTACCAAAGATATCAATATGCATAAACCAAACAAGTAACCAAGCAAAAGTTTTCAAATTTGTTAATATCGGATTTTCTGAAAAGTTTTCCTGAAACTACATAAATTCTTACTAAAATTGACAAAACCACGTAGTTTCACAATCACAGGCAAGAGACTAACAATGTCAAAAGTAAACTCACACTCAGGATATTGCTTGTATATGTATGATGAAAGTAAGTTAGATTTTTTGTCGCAATGTCAAAAACAAGTAACCAATCAAAAAAAGTTTCAAAATTTTGTTAACATCAGATTTTCGGGAAAACTTTCCTAAAATAATAAATATCTCTCCTGAAATGAAAAATAACACTTCCTCTTATGTTTTAAGACTACTATTTATGTATTATGAAACCCACATCATGTTTTATGGTCACTTTTTCTTTAGTGGAATTAGAACACTTATTTTTTAATTTTTGTATCAATCAGCAAGAGAATTGCTTATATTTATTTTAAAAGCTTACTCATTTTGAGATATAACACCTTGGCTTAGAGGTCTTGTATCTTGTTAATCTCATTTTCATATTCGATTTTTGGAAACCCATCCTGAATATCACAAATGGGATCCTAAATAAAACATATTTATCTTTGTGAATACATAAGTTCACATTTCTTTACAAAATGAATATCCACCATAGCCTAGCGGCTAGCCCACTATTCTTACACAACTTGTATCGCATACTAAACCCGCCTTCGGTCCCTTTGGAAACAAAATCTTTTTCTGTTTTTAATTAAATATAAATATGTTATTTATATCAGTTTAATTATAACACTATGCAAGTATAACAACCTTTGAATAGCGGCTGCACACTAGGATTCCCTTTCCTAGAGTTCTCGGGTTCAATCTCACTACTTTCACAATTAATTCTTTTTTTTGAAGTAAAAGCTTATGCTTACTCATTTTATTTTCTGGAAACCCATCCTAAAAATACTATAAACTATCCTAGATAGGATATGTGTTTTACAATAATAATGTTAAGCTAGATGGGCTTCCAACCTAAAACCAATTGGTGATAGTGGATTGACCCATCTGTCTTATATATTGCTTAGGGTTTATTCCAACTTCCGATGTTGGACAACCTTGTGTCTAATACGCCTCCTCGAGATGATGGATCTTTGAGCGTCAATCTCGGAATGTTTGAGCAAGGATCGATGGACCAGCTGTGGGCACGGATCGATGTGGATCGGGTTCGATTTTGTGGATCGTGGGCTCTGATACCATGTTAAGCTGGATGGACTTCTAACCTAAAACCAATTGGTGATAAGTGGATTGACCCATCTATCTTATAGATTGCATAGGATTTATTCCAACTTCCGATGTGAGACAACCTTGTGTCTAATAGATAACACATTTTAAGCCTTTCTTGATAGAATTACTGACAATGCTCCAAGACATCCTAAAATTTCTTTAATAACAACCTAAATGAA
>JABAYD010007104.1:0-10568 GCA_014822095.1 Diplotaxis tenuifolia | reverse complement strand
ATCTTGCCTAATCAATCGTTCTTGCTTTCCTAATAGAGAAATCACATACTACACTTAAAGCGAGAAGTTCGAGACCATACCTTGTAGATCGGTGCTGAAAGTGAGTAAAACAGATAGGAGATTGAAAAACGAGCAGATTAAGGCGAAAAACAAAGGAATTTCGTCAAAAACGAGAGAGAAAGAGAGGTTTTAGAATTTGTTTGTGTTTGGTTTAGGGGTGAAAGCGGCGCGTGTCGATTTAAATGAAGTTGCTCTCAATATCATCCTATCGATCGATGCCTCGACTCATGCCTCGATCGATATTTTGAAATTTTTACACTTTTATCCCAAAATTTTTAACTCGAGTTAGTTTTTTTTTTATAAATGGGTTGTCTCCCATTCAGCGCTAGTTTATAGTCGTATAGCTTGACTGGCGGAGTTGATTACTCTGTATCTGGTAGTTCGAGACGCAAAGGTCTACTATTTGGGGTTTAGCCCCGTTTACTGTGAACTCCTCTCCCTTGTCATTTACGAGGGTTATGGCTCCAGATGAATGTACGTTTGTGATAGTAAAAGGTCCTCACCAACGAGAATGAAGCTTTCCAGGGAATAGGGTTAAACGAGAATTATACAGAAGTACCTGATCATCAGGTTCAAAGTGTAGGGATATGATTTTCTTATCATGATAGGCTTTTGTCCGTTCTTTGTATGATTTTGAGTTTTTGTAGGCTAGGTGTCTTATTTCATCCAGTTCGTTGAGTTGAATCAGTCGCCTTTCAGCGGCCGGCTTGATGTCGAAGTTTAAAAGTTTTATAGCCCAAGCTGCTTTATCTTCTAATTCAACTAGAAGATGACATGATTTCCCGTAGAGCAAGTGGAAAGGTGTAGTTCCGAGAGGTGTTTTGAAAGCAGTTATGTAGGCCCACAGAGCATTATCAAGTTTCCGAGACCAGTCTTTTCTTGAAATTCCTACTGTTTTCTCCAGAATTTCTTTGATTTGTCTATTGACAATTCTACTTGTTCACTCGTTTGTGGGTGGTAAGGAGTGGCGACGCGATGGTGAACGCCGTTTTTGTTAAGCAGTCTTTCGAAGACTTTGTTTATGAAATTGGTTCTGCCATCGCTAATCACAATCCTGGGTATTCCGAATCTTGGGAAAATAATACTCTTGAAAAGTTTTATTACGACAGAGGCATCGTTGGTTGGGGATGAAATTGCTTCGACCCACTTGGATACATAGTCGACGGCGACTAGTATATATATATATATATATTTCCATAGGAGGTTGGGAAAGGGCCCATGAAGTCAATACCCGAGCAGTCGAAAACTTCTACTTCTAGAATGAACTTTTGTTCCATTTCATGCATCTTGCTTATCTTCCCACGTCTTTGGCACATTGAGCGATATGTGCATGAACGTCACGGAACACTGTTGGCCACCAGAATCTTGCCTGGAGGATTTTTTAAACTGTTTTGAAAGTGGCGAAATGTCCAGCGTAATCAGATTCATGAAATTCAAAGATTCTATCAGGGGTTTCGGCTTCAGACACACAACGTCTGTATATTCCGTCAGAACAATGCTTGTAGAGGTACGGTTCATCTCAGTGATATCGTCTTACTTCTCGCATAAACGTTTTCCTCTCATACCCCTTAAGATCTTCTGGCTTAACATCAACAGCCAAATAATTTACGATGTCATCATACCTGGGTCTATCTTGGAACCTTTTACCGATCGCATTCACGCTATGATATGAGCTTTCGTTGTTTGAAGGGCTCAGATCATTACTTGGTGCGAGGAAAACGACTTTTACCTTGATATCAACGGTGATGTGCATCGTAGATGCGTTCAGTGATTGATTCGTCATGTTGATCATCGTGACATTGGTAACATCGATCGATCCATCATCACCAGGATCGATCGACGTCGTATCAACATTGCCGAACGATTTCTCGTCGGAGGAAAGGTTCATTTGTCCGATGAACGATTTGTCAATATGCGCGACGTTCTCATCAGGAGAGGAATTGTCAATGGGGATTTCATCCTCAACCCTTATTCGCGATAGGTGATATGCTACTCCATTGTCGACTCCAGGTTTGTCTCTGATTTCTAAGTCGAATTCTTGCAGGAGTAAGATCCATCGAATGAGACGAGGTTTAGCGTCTTTCTTCTGCATCAAGTATTTTATTGCCGCGTGATCAGTGTGAAAAATTATTCGCGAGCCGACCAAATATTGGCAAAATTTCTCAAAAACATAGATTACCGCAAGCAGTTCTTTTTCCATCGTCGCATAATTCTTTTGCGTCGTCGAGTGTACGGCTGGCGTAATATATGGCATGAAATTTTTTTATATTTCCTTTGCCCTAAAACTGCTCCCACAGCGAAATCACTCGCATCGCACATTATTTCGAAAGGTAAACTCCAATCTGGAGCTTGTACAATGGGTGCAGATAAAAGAGATTTCTTTATCTCTTCGAACGCTTTCATGCAGTCTGGAGTGAAGTAAAATTTGACTTCTTTGCACAGTAGTGCAGTGAGCGGCCTGGCAATTTTGCTGAAATCCTTTATAAATCTCCTATAGAATCCTGCATACCCGAGAAAACTCCTAACATATTTGACGTTCGTGGGTACTGGCAATCATGTCATTACTTCGATTTTAGCTCGGTCTACTTTTATACCAGCTGCAGAAACCTTGTGTCCCAAAACAATACCATTATCGACCATGAAGTGGTATTTCTCTCAATTTAGCACGAGGTTCTTTTCTTCTCACCTGGAGAGAACTTTGCACAAGTTGTCGAGACAGTTTCCGAAACTCAATCCATAGACTGAGAAATCATCCATGAATACTTTCATGCAATTTTCGATCATATCCGTGAAAATTGACATCATACAACGTTGGAAAGTTCAGGGCCGTTACACAGGCCAAAAGGCATCCTACGATATGCGAATTTCCCATAGAGGCATGTGAAGGTAGTTTTTTCTTGATCATCACGATGTATGGGAATTTGGAAAAATCCAAAATATCCATCAAGGAAACAGTAATATGGGTGATTTGCTAGCTTTTCCAACATTTGATCAATGAAAGGTAAAGTAAAATGATCCTTCCTAGTTGCAGCGTTTAGTTTCCTATTATCGATACACATTCGATGTCTAGTTACGGTTCTTGTTGGTAGCGATTCGTCCTTCTCGTTTTTCACCACTGTGATGCCTCCCATCTTAGATACAATGTGCACGTGACTTACCCACTCGCTATCTGAAATCGGATAAATTACTCCAGCATCAAGAAGTTTCATAGTTTCCTTTTTTACAACTTCCTTCAGGTTCGGGTTTAGCCTTCTCTGCTGTTCTACAGATATTTTGGAATCATCTTCCAAGTGTATTCGGTGCATGAAAAGGTCAGGTGAAATGCCAGGAATGTCATCAAGCAAGTATCCAATGGCCTTCTTGTGCTTGCGCAGTTTACTTTATAAAAGTGAAAGTTGAGCATTGGTTAGATTGGCGTTGACAATAACTGGGTAGGAGTTATCAAAAAGGAAAGCATACTTTAGTCCAGCATGTAATGGTTTTAGCTCCACTTTAGGTGCCTTGTCCTTGCTGTTGGCGGATGACGATGGTTGTTGATCTAGCTTCTCCTTGACATTAGTTTGTGTCTTAGGATCATCATCGTCTGCTCTTGAGGTACCCACACTAGCATCCGTCAGGTGTGTGTAATCATCCTCCCTGCTGTCCAAACTAAATAGGTCTCTTTCAGAATTGGTGGGCGTGTCATCTTCTAGATTTTCAGCATGGATATCAGCGAATGACTCATCAAAGAGCCCGAGTATGTCCTCTACAAAGAAAGATTGGCTATCAATCAGCGGACGTTTGAAGAAATTTTCCTTGTCGAAGCTCATTTGGATGTCTCTGACGTTTAAACATATATGTCCTTCCTTAATGTTGATGATATTTTCCGGGTATATCTTTTAATACTCCCTCCGGCACTCTGACAGACATGTCTTCCAGAATTAGGGTTATTCGGGTCGGAGTATATTTGTTATAACCCAAAGAAAGTGCAACAGAATGCGGCATGAGATTTACGCTAGAACCAAGGTCACAGAGGGAGCGGGGGAAACACGTATCCCGTATGCCACAATCTAGGACAAAACTACCAGGGTCATCTCTTTTGATAGGTTCTTGTATTATGCCGCTTGCTTCCCATGAAACAGCTATTACGTCACGTTCCGACCCTAGAGGGTTTGTAGATGTCATGCATCTCTTTAAGGCTGGGACTAAAAGTATTGCGTCTTTGAGCGGAAGGGTTACATTGGTATCGTTCATTATTCTCTGACAAATGGTTTTCCCTCGCCCTTTCTTTGATTTCAATCTTGCTGGAGCGAACGGTGGTATAGCGCGATAACGTTTTTCGACGAGAGGTTCATAGTTTTTGTGCCGACCGATTTTTCTCTCGATACAATGATCAATTTCGTCTCTAGCGGGTCGATCGTCGTCATCTGATTGCTGTCGATCGATCTCTACTTTCTCTGAATCGCTTTGCTCTTCATCTACATTTATCTCCATTCTCGCTGCATCTTCAGCACTCAACTTTTCTTTTTCACTGAGAGAATCAATTTCCTCTTCGGGAATGACGATAGTAACCGGGTGAGAGTCTCCATTGTCCTTATTTATGGCGTTAATTGACGTCTCAGCTCCATATTTCTCACCAGTGTTTGTATCTAGACGTTTTCCACTTCTTAGCAGAACAGCACTAACATATCGTTTTGGGTTTAACTCAGTCTTGACTCAGCACTAACGGTGTTGGAAAACCGGCTTTCCAATCTTTTAAGATGGTCATTGATATCGTCCACCTTCTTTATTAGTTCACCATAGATCATATATATCTTCCGATCAAGATCATTCGTCAACTTACGATTACCAGTGAAGGCTTGGTTAAGACTGGATTTCTCACGTCCCTTTAGTGTTCCCACAGTATTCTCGTAGAGTTGGGTAAAACTATCAGTGTTCGGTTCTTGAGGAGAGTTTAGATGTTTGATATGAAAAGCTTCGGATGGATCTTGCGTCGTTAGACGGGAGTTGAGAAAATATAAGGATTCTTTTCTCTGAGCTTCCTTGCTCCTTCGAGACTTCTGGTGGTAAAGTTTCCTTCGCTTGCAGTGTCAAGCGTGGATTGGTAGTGCAGATTGACTCCTCTATAGAAAATTCATAGAAGTTGAGGTTTTGGATAGCCATGATGGGGACAGTCAATCTGATAGTCCTTAAATCTCTTCCAAGTAGCACAGAAGGATTCTTCAGGGGTCTGTTGAAAGGTGGAGATTTTCTTCCTCATATCCCAGTAGCGATCATCATCGAAATTTTTTTTAAGGAAGACGTTTCGAATATCTTCCCAACAGGTTGGGGATCCTGCTGGTTCTTGATTTAGCCACTCTCTTTCCTTCCCTACTAGAGAGAAAGGAAAGAGTTTACAGCGGTTGTGCTCATCAGAAACAAGGCCTTCCAGGTATTCAACGTAACTTGTGGGTGCTCAGAGGGTGCTCCGTGGAAATATTTACAACATACCATCACGTAGTAGCTAGGATTACGCTTAAGAACTTTGGTGTCGTCTTCTGGTAGCCTAATTGCTGACCTATTGGTTATACCAGGGTTTAAGTAGTCATGCAGAGGCAAATCAAATCTATCACCTTGATTCGAGGTGGGATAAGTAATTTTTGGAATTTTAGTTTCCTGTTTATTTTGGCTCATTGCTTTACCTAATTGACCTATTGGTTTAATTTGAACTACTTCCTTATTAGCGAAATCAGTAAGAGGAAACTTACCTGCTTCTGGCGAGATGCCATCAATCGATGTATTCGGATAAGTAGCGATCGATATTTCGCCAAAAGTGTCGTCCAATTCTTTCGTCCCCGTGACGCCCGATGTCAAGCAAGTCGCATCGGGTGATGCTCGGCCGAATATCATGCTCTCCATTTTAGGTACCTGAAGATTCAGGGTAAACAGGAGAGTTTAGTGAATTAAAGTAACAAAGAGAGCACGGTCACTCCTTAAGGTAATTTGAGTGATATCAAATTTGGCGTCGTTGCCGGGGTACTCAATAGATTTTTAGTATTAAGCAAAGGTTAGACTGAATGATTAAAGCAGTAAATGATTAAGGTGAACAAGTGAATTGTTTAGAAATTTTTTCCTTTAAGGTTGTTTTTCAGTTGAGAACATAGTTAGACTTAGGCGTTATCTCAGGTATGAAAATATGTAATTATAATGGGGCTTTAATGGATTTTCAATTGTTCACGAACTCAAAAAAATTGTTAAACCAAGAAGGTTTCCTTTGTCCAGATCTCAGATAGCTGCTATCGTTTGCTAATCGCGAGAAAGTGTCAATCGATATGTCCACAAGAACATCGATCGGTGCACCTTTCAAAACAATGATCGTTACGACAATGGTCGCATCTATCGATATTTCTTCTAGCAAGCTTTGCGGTTTGGTTATGTTGTTCTATAACTCACTAGATTTAACTCTCGTGTAAATCTGGTAAGTTAGATCAACTAGCTGTAATTGGGGAATTAAAGGGTAATTATCATTACTCATTCAATCCTTAGATCTAGATTAAAGATTATAAACCAGAAATCTAGCTTTAAACACAACCTAGTTGAAGAACTAATTAGATCATTCCCTAGATAAGCCTTGTGGCTAACACATATTTCAATCCTTTATAAGAAACCTAAATCTAACAAACAAGAATTACTTAGACATATTCATGAGAGACAAAGTCATGATGGTATAAATAAAACTTGTTTGAAATTGAGAAACAAAGTAAACAGAAGCAATAGAAGCAAAGGAGTTCAAGATCTTGTCTGTTTTGTAGTATCAGATCCCTCTCTCCCGATTCCTAAGCTCTTCTTCAAAGGTAGTCAAGTTGTTCTCTCCCCAAACTAGGTCTAGAAGTTCTCTAGAGAAGTTTGCCTCTCTTGTAGTACAAAACCCTAATTATATAGCCTTACAAGCAGGCAGGGACTAAAGTGTTAAACAACGAGACTTTTTGTAGAATATGAAATCTTCTAATTCGCCATTAAGAATTGATGGCTCTTGTGTCGATCGACGTAGATGTGTGACCGTCGATTGTCATATAATAGGAAATGTCGACCGATGTGTTACTGAAAGTCTCGGTCGATTTTCTATCTCAGTAAAGTTTCTTAAGAATCTCCAAAACGTCTTGAAATCATCTTTTCTTCGATATAAGCTGAACCTATAAATACTCAAATACTACAATATAATATAATAAATAAGTATAAAAATACTCATATATCATAGCTAAATAAAGGTCAAGTCTATGGTATATCAATCCCTTTCTCAAAAAAATAAAAAAAAATGATATGGTATCATCAACCATGGACGTTTGAAAAGATAGAACGAAAGTGATGATGCTGCTCAAAAAAAAAATAGAACGTAAGTGATGCCTCCCTATAAATATAGGTATGAATAAAGAGATATCATTTCTAGAAATGTCAAAACAAGAAAAGCTAAATTTACTTCCATTGACGAGGCACGAGCATGTGTATGTGCCCTTTTGGGGAAACAATAAATTAATTTCATGCATATATGATATAACACATTGAAAGTTTTGTAACGAGAAAGTGATGAGAGAAGGTGTTTTTGTATGGTCTCTTAATTAGGTGAGCAGCAGCCGACCTAGAGAGAGAAAAGGCACTTACAAGAAGAGAGAGAGAGAGGCTAGGGTTTAAATTTTTTACGTTGGAGATATGGCACAGGGAGATGAGTTTTAATGGTTTTCAGATCGTGCCCATCGTTTTCACTTGTTTTCTGTGTATTTTAACGGTCTGTAATATTTAAAGACATCGTACGGTTTGTAATATTTAACACATCGTATCGTACACTTTTTTCTTACATTTCCATCAAGGCTATTAATATGGCTATTATTAATATGACTACGTGCAAATTATTAGTAAAAGTTCAACATATCGATCAAAATTATGTCTGAGACGTCAGCGTTAAGACCGGGCACAATCGCATAAATTGAATAAAGGAGACGATTCTTCCCTTTGATTGCTGCTTCTGCGGTCTTCAAAGATGTTACCACTGTTGATTTGATCTTCGCAATCCAAACTTCACCCTCTCCGACTCCGAGTAGTCGTTTTTGCTTTCGCGAGATGCAACTATCATATGAAACTATTGGCTTTTGGACCTACTTATGTATTAAATATAACGCATAGTGATTACTAGGATTTAAAATGTGTAATCATTCCATGCTTTGACTTGGTTGAATAGGGTTTCTGGATGTTAAATTGCATCTTTAAACTCATTGAGTAGATTAGCTTTGTGCATTTAGCTCTTAATGAGTTGATTGAAATACTAACAACTAACCATTGAGTTGAGAATCAATACTATTAAAAGAAAAACATTCTAGAATATATACTATACAAAGTTGTTGTAACATTCATTAACTAATTATTTTCTGGTCTTACTTTATATTTATCTATACATCATTATTATTAATCAATATTATTATAAATGAATCATCATTAATTTTATTAAACTCTTTTAGAATACAATTTTTTGCCATTGGTTTTCCTGAAAAGTAATCTGATTAGTGGACATACATATTAGTCTAACACCAAATTGTATTAATTAACTTTTTCTCTAATCTAACCCTTCCCATCTTATTACAATATGACATTCATTTTCGTTTGATTTTGGTGACAATATAATTTTGTTAGTGGACATGTATTTTTGTTAGTGGACATGTATTTTTGTTTGATTAACTATAATCGTTCCCAACATAACGGGTTGATCCTATAACCCTAATATAAGTGTAATCAAAATATGATTGATATTATTACTATTAGATTTTTATGGGCTTTTCTATGTACAAAATAAATTTAATAAAAATATTTGATCATTCTAATACAAATAAAAGTGAGAAGTAATTAATGTGATACAAATTAAAAAAAAATTATATTCCACGACAATTTAAATTTTAAAAAATAAAACTGAAACAATTATACACAATATAGATAAGGTAATTTAAATGATCGAGAATATCTCAAACTTATCATAAAATTAAATTTTATTAGAAACTAGAAAAACATAAAAATATGTAATAGATTATTATATATCAACGAAAATAAAATATTACTGTCATATCAATAGATTTTTTTTTTCTATTACCATTTTTCAGTTTTTGGATGAGATGATAAAATTTTCACGAGAGTCTAAAGAGTCACAAGTATACTCAATTTTATGTAAGACTAAAAAGCACATGAGTAATTAATCAAAAATATTAAAAAGTATTAGCAGATTTTTGGATTTTTATCGTATCAACCGGTATTAGATAGACGGGTTGGGGTTTTTTAACGGAGTTTATCGTATTTTATTGATCTGAACCAGATTATATACGGGTCACTGAATATACCGATTATTTGATTATGGGTCTAGATCGAATATAAAAATAATTTTTAATTCAAAATTATAATAAAATAGATTTAAAATTATTTTTAATGAAATTATAAATTTATACAAATTTTATCAAAATAGTCCGTAAAGAGAATACATGTGCTTTGAAAGTGCTGACAAAATCTTCTTCTATATAATATGATTTTGTATCTTAATAATGTACACCAAACCGAAATACCAAATCATACCAAACAATGATATTAACCCGAAAAAATCCACGTTTTTTAGCGGATCAAAATCTAATTATCTTGTAAATTAATAACTCTATTTGAGTTTAAAAATAAATTTATGTTTTAACTAAATGTAAAACAGAATCAACCAAGAACCCTTTTACATAGAGTGCATCAGTTATTAAACCAGAAAATATCAAAACATAATTCTTCTAATCCAGTATGTTATAAGCTTAGTCTAAGCTCATACTTTTGTGAAGAACCAAAACACAAGACCTTCCTCAAAGTTTTCTCTCATTGACAATATCATATTAGCCGATTTCTCATATTCAAGTAATTTAACTAGTCGCATTGATGAAGATTGAGTTTTTCCATGGCGGTAATTATTTCTCTCTCTATATATATACTCTATATTCTAGCTTAAAACACATATTTAAATAAATCTCTTGAATTTGTCTTGTGAGTTTGAATTAAGACTAATTTTATCCTTCCAGTTTGTTGATATAATTTAGTGACATTATTTCAGAATATTTACAATAGAAACCATTCCTCACAAGTTAATGCAGTTGATTTTTCCACTAAATATTTTCATGCATTATATATTCCTACATATGAGATGCTTTTCTACAAAATTAAAGTATTGAGATTCATGCAACCTTGCTATGCTTCAAAAAATGTAGAAAACCTTATGTTATGTGGTTTCGACTGGATTTTATTTTCAAATAAACACATCGACTCAACACTTTAATAAATTTTGAATCTTCGACAATGATTGGTATATAATTATATATTGCACAAATTAATCATTATTTATTTTTAGGTTTTTGTCTATTTTTAAATTATGAAATTATAGATGGAGTTTTGAAATAAACCAGTCCCTCAACTCAACTCAGAGCTAAAGTTTACTTTAGGCCTGGGCATTTTACCCGGACCCGAAGACCCGAACCGAAACCGACCCGAAA